>JBBMOL010000342.1:440111-489710 GCA_037954665.1 Laguncularia racemosa
TAATCCTCCACCAAGGAGGTAGTTTGCAACATCTGAAGGAGCAGGGGAACCAGATTTCAGAAGATCAATTGCTACCAAAGCGCCTACCAGCCCAATAATGGCAACAACAATGCCATCGCATTTATCAATGTTATAGACATTATTCCTCGCATTATCAGCACTTATTGAAAAAGCTATACCGCCCAAGTTCTTCAAGAAAGGATTCTCAGAGACAGATACTGTCCTTTCAATTTCCAAGGCAGTAGAAACAGCTGAAGGACTATTAGCAAAATCAAGAGGCAAAGGGCTGGAACAGCCCTCATTTATGACTGGTTCATTTTCCTTAGATGAATCTACCTCCTCAACTGGACTTTCTAGTTCAGCCCCATTGCTGTGATCAACTCGAGAAGCCTCATCCAGCAAACCTTCATTATTCTCACTTGGAGATTGAGGAACACCGTCATCACCAGCTTTCGCTTCCCTCTGGAGCAAAACAAGCAGTGTTTCTATCCCACCACAAGAGATGAATGCCTCTGAAAACATGCAAGCTCTAGATGTATTTGGCTGAACTACCAATCTGTATATCAGATGCAATACCCGAGCAACCTGCATAAAATAAATAGGTTTTAATAAATGCATTAGGAAAGCAACTATGTGATGACATATCAAATCTTAAGCCTCATTTGATAAAGCATCCTATGCTCCATCTAGTTTCCATTATACAATTGGATTAGCCCCACCAAAGCAGTCAGTTTGGTGCATAAGCTATGCTAAAAAGTATTTCACATACAAGTTGCATACGATCAATAACACAATATATGTAGATGAAATTCATGCTTCTCATTGTCCCATAAGATGAACATAATTTCCCCATTTCATGTCAACTCAATGATTTCTTGCAACAGAAAATGTTTCAAGAGTCACATCGATAGAGACTAATAGTGTTTTTTTTTTGGTTAATTCAATAATTTTATTCAACCAAAAAGAAATTTATATTTGCAAAGTGGCTATTGGGCACTACCCACTATTTACAACCTTTTGTTGAATATAATGACCCCTGATTTATTTTAGTCCATGTGTTGTATGTTGCTTTTACTATTATCTTTTATTTGAATACATAAATATAATTCAAAATAAGTCTAGCTAAGTTATTTGTACTAGGAATTCTATGCTCCATATGAGTTAAGTTCCTTAGATGCCAGATACAGTAGATTGCAGCTACTAATACTGATTTTCATTCTTTTGTCTGCTAGTTTGATGAGACATTTGATAGAATATCTAATAGCTGCTGCTACAAAGTATGGGGTGTTGACCATCTCAACCTAGAAATTACTTCTTTCCATACTACTAATGAAAAGGAGCATTGAAAGAATAAATGTTGATGGTTTTCCATGCTTTGGTTGAACAAGAAACATGTTATCTGGATTGTAACTCCCTGCTAGTTCATTTTATCAAGTGTATAACTTGCCATTAATTGCAAAGTATAAAATAAAGTTATGTCTTGGTATGGATTTGTTGTTCTATACTAATTTGGTCCAAGGCATAGTATTACCAGTAGACTTAAGTGTTGAATGCACTCTTGATAGAGAAGACACCATTTGGAGATGGTCTCTATATAAGTTTGTCTTCTACTACTTGATTTAGGCATACATTTGGAGGGATATTGAAATTGTTCCAAAATTGTCCTTGAGGTAAAGCCCATTCTCCATTCTCAATTAGGCTAAAAACTCTAGCATGTTGGGGTAGACCTGAGGAAGCTATTTCCCTTACATTAACTATTTTATCCAATGGACCTTGTGGTAGTCAAAAATCAAACCAAAGAGATATTGATAGTCCATTTCCCACTCTCCATTCAAGTAATGGTCTTGCTTGATCCCTTAATTTTAAGAGTTTCTTCCAAGTCCAAGAGCATGATAAAAGGGTTTTAATCAACCAAAAATTCCTTCCCTTTAGGAAAATAGTGTCTATCTGATCCATCCAAATGCCTTTAACACTATTGTTGCATAATTGCCATATGTGCTTAAGCTAAGCTACCTTATTCCATAGTTCAAGTTATGGCAATCCCAAACCCCCTTCAACCAAGAGTGCAAACCTTTTCCCATCTTATTTTAGCTTTAGTTACAATGTTGGGTCTTCCAATCCAAAGGAACTCATCAACTATTCTATTTTTCTTAAGACTTTTTTTTGGATAAGGGTTTTTCTTAAGACTTTATTTGGTAGCATAACAATTAAAGTCCAAAACACTTGCATTGCAAAGATAACTGACTTTAGAAGTTGAAGTCTCCCTACATATAAAAGAAATTTGCTTGTCTAGGCTTCCAATCGAGATGCTATTTTTGACACCAACAAATCACAGTCCTCCCTTTTTAATTTGGTTGAAATGAAGGGAACCCCTAAGTAGAGTATCAGCAATTTCCCTTCTTGAAATCTAAACGCCTCAAGTGCAGCTTCCTTTGTAATCGAATTCACATTTGAGAAGAAAAATTTACTTTTTGTTAGATTGTCTTTAAATCTCGATATAGCTTGAAATTCCGATAGTACTTCTTTAATCATCATAATGGATTTAATATCTCCTTTACAAAAGACCATGAGATCATCTACAAAGAAAAAATGGATAATTCTCTCCTTCTTACGTCTCCAATGGTAAGAAAAATCCTAATAAAATCTTCCGGAATAAATAAGGTGATATTGGATCTCCTTGACTTCTAGCTATCTTCCGGAATAATCCTAATAAAATCTCCATTGCAATCACAAATAAATAAGGTGACATTGGATCTCCTTAACTTAGTCCCCTCTGACTAGGAATGAAACCATGTTCCCCACTTAAATTAATAGAGAATCTTGGGGTTGTGAAACATTGTACTAAAAGCTTTGTAAAATGAGTAGAAAACCTTATACATAGAAGTTTTTTTCCAGGAAATCCCAATTTAACGTTTCATAAGCTTTCATAATGTCTACTTTGATGGTACATCTAGGAGAACCATGATTGTTATGATACCCATGAATTGGTTTTTGTGCAATAAAAATATTATCAGTGATTTTCCGATCTAGTACAAAAGTAGATTGCTCCCTACCAACTAAGGAGCTTAAGACCGTTTTAATCCGGGCTGCAAGCACTTTAGATATGGCTTTATAAATGACATTACAGCAAGATATAGGTTTGAAATCCACCAATTTTGATGCATTTGGGATTTTTAGCACTAAAGGAATAATGGTACTATTCACTTGTTTAAGGAGTGATCCTAGTTCAAAGAAATCTATAATGATTTTCGTGATATCTTTCTCAATTATCAGCGATGCTACTTTGAAAAATTTTGCAAAATATCCATCTGGCTCAAGTGCCTTACTGTTTGATTAGTTGAAAAAGGTTTTCCTTAATTTATGTTTCCAAAAAAGGTGAATTTAGGAATTTCACTTGTTGGTCATTCAACTTCCAAGTTATTGCATTTTCCACTTCTATTTCATTTTGCACCCCATTAGACTTTCCAGATAAGTTAGAAAAATTGGATACCACTTCCTCCTTTAAAGCCTCATCCCTGATTGCAACAGAACCATCTTCCATTCAAGATATCAAATCCCACTTCTATTGTCTTTGAATCATGGCTTTATGGAAAAAGGAAGTATTCTTATCTCCAAGAGCTAGTCATTTGATTCTATACTTTTGCTTAAGGAAGCATTCCTTAGGGTAAAATATTTTTGGAAAGCTTCCCTTTCTTCCTTAATCATTGTCAAGTCTCCTTTCCTTATTAAGTTTTGGATAATACTCAATCTTTGTTTGGCTTGGCTCACTCTATTAGATATATTAAAGAACCCCTTTCTATTCATGCTTTTCAACTCAACCTTAAGGATTTTAAGCTTTTTGATCACTTGATAGAGTTTTGACCCTTCCACCTTTGTTATCCAAGCTTTTGACACCAAGCTCAAAAAGTCTTCTCTTTTTGTCCAAAATTCAAAGAATTTAAACGGTAATTTCCTCCTCACAATAGAAAATTTCCCACAAACCATACACACTACGTAGTTAGATAGTAGTGGGGCAAGGAATCTAGCTTCTACTTGCAAAAATCTATTCAACCATTCCATATTCACTAGGACCCTATTAAGCTTCTTTAATATTGGATTTTCAGCTTGTTTGTTTGACCATGAGTAGAAATTTCCTACAAAACGTAAATCATCCACTTCTACCATATCAATAAATCTTCTAAAATTCTTTAGTTGATCCTCCTATTACCACCTAGATTTTCCAATATTCTTCTAGTCACATTGAAATCACCTAGAATGATCCACAGGTGATCCACTAATGCTGTTGCAATACTCACCAATTGAATCCATAGCTGTTTCCTTTCCATGGTTGAGTTTAAAGCATAGACAAAGGTCGCTATAACAGGTATATTTGCTTTACTATTTGTACAAGAGCAATGAATAAACTGGGCAAGTTCTTTAAGAACTAGTACATCCCATGTTCTCACATCCCATCCTATCCAAATTCTATTCTTGGCCACATTATTAATGGCAAAATTCCATGAATGACTAATGGCTTGTTTAATCTTATCTTCAAACAAGTGGTTTACTCTAGTTTCAAGTAAGCCCACTAAAGATATACCATTGTCATTATATAATTTTCTTACATCAGCTACCTTGCTTGGATCACTAATACCCCTAACATTCCAAACCACAAAATTTATTATTTGTTGGTGAAAACTTTCAAGTAAACATGTGCTTACAGTGCTTAAAAAACTTTTCTCCTCTGTTTGCGGTTCGACGAACTCTTTCCACTATCAGAGGAAGATCCCAAAGTGTTTTCCCTTTAGCGTACCCTAAAGTCCATAACAGTAAACTCCATTATTTGTCTTGGTATGTCCTCCCTATCATTTAACTCCTTTGATTTTTTGCTCTTCACAATAGGTGGCTTCTCTTTGTTCTCATCCTCCAATGTTTCTAGCACACGTGAAGGACTAATTTCCTCCTGAAGTTGTGATGTTTAGGTCAAAAAGCAAGGGTTTTCTTTTTCTTCATTTTACTTTTTTCCATTCCTTTCTTCTCCTCTTGTTTACTATTCTATTCCACATCATGGAATGAGCTGTTTTCTTCATTTTCCTTGTTTACTTCCTCATTTGGAACCCCTCCACCAGCTACTGATTTCTCTCTTTTTTTTATATTTCTGCTTTCTTTCTTTTTTTCCGATGTTAGCTGATCATCCTTAATTAGGTCATCGGTTTTGGGCATCTTTGCCAAGCACGAGTGTCTGAATACTTTGCAATCTAGGCAACGTGGAGGCATCCACCGATACTCAACTACAATTCGGGAGATAAAACTGTCCTCACCAATGACTTCAACCTAATGCGTGGGTTCTTCCCTTGTGTCAATTTCAATGAGGACTCTCGCTTGGTTTATTCTCTCCATGAAAACCATCAACCCATCAGCTTGTATTGGCTTAGCCACTACACTAGCGATATGGCTTCCGTCTTCAATTTTGTAGGGTGGCTTCCTTCTTCAATTTTGTCCACTTCCTCCAAGGTGGTATTACCAAAAGAGGATTGACTTTAGAAAGGGGATGATAGGAATTAGATTCCTACAGGACCTATCACTAGGGCCCGAGCTAAGGGTTTACACAATTTAGTTTTGAGAATCATACATGAGAAACCTAATCCTAAGTAAGCTAACTTAATTTATTCATTCCTACCTTATAATTGTTATGCATTCCAGCAGGTTCAGTTAACAGTCCTATAGAGTGCCAAATCACCTATACTTTTGAGTGAGTCAGGATCCTCATCGGGACTCAATTCGAAAGTACCCTGAAGACCGGCATCTTGAAGACTAATTTCTTTTTATTTGTTATTTGCTTGAACCATTTTATATTGTAATTTCTTTTGGGACACTTTCATTTAGTTTGTAATTTTCATTTAGGACCGGTCATCCTAAAAATGGCATAGTTGTAATTTTGTAGACTTTCTAACCCTAAAGGGAGCAAGTATAAATACTTGCTTAAGTAAGGTTTTGAGGAGGCCAATTTTCATATTAAAACACATCACTTTACATAAGAGAGCTTAAGGTTATCCTAGTTCAATTTCCTCTTATCAATTTCAATCTCAAGAGTTGAGATTGTGGCGAGTGCAACAATTGAAATTGTGAGTTATATCAATTTCTAATTGTTATGTTTTCTTTTCTTCTCTAGTATGTAATATCTAGGGTTGGATTGAAACAATTCTTGATCAGATTTGGTTCCTTGTTATTCGAATTATTAATGCTTAATTGAGTTACTTTTAAACTTGATTTCTAGTCCTCCATTTTGCACATTTTTTAACCATCAAATCAATCCTCTTGGAAGGTGGAATTACAGTCATTGTTCTTGTTGAATTTATGTATTATTTCACGTGGTACTCAAGAGTATTAGTGATCTTCATTGAGAAATATATCATTGTAATAATTCATTTCATGAAATACATCATTCGGATCATCTATTGCAATTAGGATCACACAACAAATTTGCTCCACCTTGAACCGAATTGACCTTGTCCTTTAGGAATTGTTAATTGGTTCATTAGCTTGTGCTTAATTCCCTTTTAGGCATATCATCTTTTTGGTATCAGAGCATCATCATACTTGGAATTAAGATTGAACGCATCCTAATTGAATAATTGGTTACATTCATTGAAAATTGACACCATTGAGTGACTAGGTTGATTGACATTGTATGATTGTCTTTCAATCTTGGTTTTTGTGTGCTTAAACTTGGTTTTAGGCGCATCAAGGGACATGGGCTCTATGCCATCTGGAAAAAGTTGTTCAGCATTGACTTTTCCTTTCTTGTGATTTCCTTAGGGAGCCTTGTCTTTATGTGCACAAGGCTCCAAATTACTACTTTTAGCTAAGGTTTGCTGAGGACATCCTAGGTGAGCAAGAGTGCCTTTTGCTTTTTCACCAAATTGGTCATTCAAGGATAGCACCTCAAGGAGTGTTTCTTGGACACTACAACCCGGTTTTCCAAAGAATTCCAGGGGAAAATGATCCCCCAGGGTCATCCGGTGCCCAACAACCTTCTTGGCCACATCCAAGCGCTTGTTTAGTCCACCCCTCATCAAAGCAAAGTTGGACAAGGGAGGGGAAATTGGTAAGGGGGTTAATGGAGAGGAAAAGGAGTGAGTGAAGCAGAAAGTGTTTAGTTTTGGCCTAAGACAAGTGGTCTCTTAGAGAGAAGGGAGAGCATTTTCTCTCTCTCTCTCTCTCTCTCTCTCTCTCTCTCTCTCCTTCTTAAGAGAGTTTTTAGTTGTGCATTAATCTCACTCATCTAGATGATTCTGTTTTCCTCAAAGCCTTTTGTGATCAGCCAAAAAAGTAGATGAGAAATGAGCTATTTTCCTTTCATCAGACATTTAAACTCAGCTCATGCAATTATATATATATATATGTTTTGAAGAGAGAGAGAGAGAGCAGATTTAAGGGGAGATAAACATCAACCAACAAAACCACTTATCTAAACATGAGATAATCTATGCCTTTCTAAAATTCATATTGAAAGAAAACTTACTTGATTGGGTTGTGGACAATCTACTAAGAAACCAAGTAGGCAGCGGACATCATCCACGGCGCATGAAGGTGGTGCTGCCCCAATCAAGAGCTCAATAATCACCAACAGTTCATCTACCAGTGCATTTACCTCACCTGTAGGTCGGCTAGCCTCATCTAAGGAGAAATGTGTCACTGAATCCTTTTCATGGATTATCCAGTAGCATCTTCGGCAGCCATCAAGAAGCATTTGGATAGCATTGGCATCTCGCATCGCTGCTGACTCAGTAAAAACCATATCTGCTAGTGAAGACAAAAGCTTCTTTTGTAAACCATAGTTGCACAAGCTCCAAATTTTCAAATCCAACAAAAGTTTGCTGAAAAGCTGCACTTTGAGAGCATGATTAATCTTTTGAGATTGACACACAGATACAACTGCAGCAACAAGTTCCTCATCTCCAACTCCATCATGCTTTCCAGCATTGACTGATGATAGAGTTTTCAAAAGATGGTCCAAGATTTTTGATAGAACTTCAGGCCCCTTTGCACGACACAACTCTTCATTGCTCTTAGGGTGTTGAATAGCCATTGAAATAATTCTAAATATTGGAGCAGCAAGACCAGCTGTAGCCAAGGACAAAGAGTGATCTCCTTGTTGGGGCTCCAAGCTATTTTCATCTACATTAGACACTGTCAAAGTCAGTAGCGACATGGGACCTCCATATCCTAAAGCCCACAGTGCTTCAACAGGTCGCGTTCTTGTAGCAACATGGACTTGGCCAAGAACCTCTGCCGGCCGCCTGAGCATGCCTAGAAATCAAGGAGACAGCTTGAGTAACATGATTATCCAATGGTATGAGGGGCAAATTGAGAGAGGAATTGAGTTAAAATATCTTTTCAAATAGCATAAATCTTCCTATAAAATGTGTCTGAGCAAAGAAGAGGTTTGACCTAGACATCATTAGACACCAATTCAACCATAGAAGTCAACAACCAAAAGGTGAACAATTTTACAATAGAAATTGACCTTCTGTGCACTGTTGATCAACTCTCATTCTTCTCCACAAAATCAATCTTCATTGCCTCATTATTATACCAAAATTTCCATATAATTTTCTCATTTTGCACAAAATCTCAATCTCCTACATAGTCTGGAATATGTGTTTCCTACTAATTTTAGTATCACAATTCACAGCCTAAATACACAGCTTTTATCTTGCGATTAGATGAAATGTTTCAATTCATGTTTTGTTCGGTAGTTTTGAATTCAATGTTACCTGAAAAGACTCGGTAATTTAAACTAGGTGCTCATGTAACTACTTAGGCGGGGGAAAAGTGAGTAGAAAGGTAGTTGTCTAATTCAATAAGCATGTAAGAAGTAAATGCAAATCACATACCAGTAGCACCACTTGGGGAAGCATCTGGACAGAATCGCCCACTAAGAAGACTGGGATGGTAGAGAAGATGAATGCACCCAGCAATTTCTGCATCAAGAAGTGAACTTTCTTCAGCTACACTTCTCATATACTCATTTGTTGCCAGCCAAGGCAACCCAGCCCCAGAGCCAAAAGTTGGCAGCACATCCCCTCCTCTAGACGCCAACTTTGCCATCCTCTCCTGGCCAATTGGCTCTTTGAAGATATAAATAGGACCCATCTCAGCAAAAAGTGGGCATTGACGGCGGCGACGTTGCAAACCAGCCATTGTAGCAGGAGGATTGGTACCAATACAACAAAATGAAAGAGGCTTTGAGATCCGAGGGAAATCAAAAGGCCGACTTTCATATAAGGATCCATTGATATACAACCTGAGCTCACTCTCTGCTTTCCCAAGTATCCCCAGCTTGCAAGTATGCTCAAGGCCAATAAAGTACCAGCATTGTGGCTTAAATGCATGTGTAAAATGTAATGAAGCCTTCCTCCCCCTCCCACTTCCACATTCAACAACTAGAAACTGGGCATGAAAGTATGCCTCAACTCCCTGATTATCAGCAGATAAGAAACTAAATAGCCTTGGCATATGTGCAGTGCCTTCACCAGCAAGCGCACTGGCAGCAGCAGCAGCAGACATGGCTGATGATTTGCCTGACTTGGCAGCAGCTGCAGCAGCAATTGCAGCTGCAGCAGTTGCTGCATTTAGTGTATCTGCAAATGACTCAATATATATCCATGTTGCAAAGGCATAACCATTTATAAATGGCCAATGCCTCTCCCCAGGGCCAAGTAAACCAGAGCTTTCACCATCAAACTCAAAGGTACAAGCTGGCCCCTTAGACTCCTTACCACTCATTGCTTTCTCTAGAGCAAGCATTAACCGTCTGGACCATATGGTATCAAGTGTTCTTGCAATTACTTGGAACCATCTATGCAAATCAATAACACTTAGCGAATGCCCTGCTAAGTGCTGAATGCAATAGCATAAAGGAGTTTCATCCCATCTTCTCTGATCAGATGAACTAGCTTCCTGAATAAAAATCTTCTCAGCTGACATCAAAAGAACATATAACAGACCAGCCATGGAGCACATTGCTCTGTTTCTAGTGCAAGCTCTTAATATTGCAAGTAAGCCACGAACCATCCGTGTTCTAGGAGACATAAAATTTCCACTGTCACCAGTCCAAGGAAGCGAGGGAATCAGCTCACCTGCTACAATGGCTGCACGGGAGTTTAGCATCACACTTGGAGGATTGTTGTCCCCATCTTCAAAACTCTCAACCCCACCCATAGTGGCAATAAGAGAATCAACAACCAAGTAGGCAATGCTATCCATCTCATCCCCTGAGCCAAAATTCTCATCTCCACTAACAATATTCTTTAACTTCTCTAAGCTTTCAGGCTTTCCCATAATCGCAGAATCCACCAAATGCAATAACTCCGGGGACACATTTGGCATAACAGCTCTTGGCTTTGCTTGTTGTGGGGAATCAACAGGGGAAAAAACAATATCACCATATAAAGCAGAATCAACGCTAGTTGCAGAAGATGGCTGCTGAACAACATGATCCATTTCTCTCTTAAGCCCAGGGCTTGAGTTGGAGTGTCCATGGTTTATGTCAGTGAAAGAAGAATCAAACCCTGCTGTAAATGTCTCACTCGGGCTCTTTGGATAATCTGAAAAAGAGGACCGATTTGAATCTCCTGGACTTTTATGAACTTGACCAAAAGATCTATCCTGATCTTTTAGTGAGACCTGCTCAAACTGATCTTCATCTATAACTGCAGTCACAGAATCAACATCTTGCAAAATGGCATTGCTGTTTTCAGTTCCAGCTTGATCACCATAATCTACATGTAAGTCATCTTTATCAGATGTCTCAACCTTTTCCTCTGAAATACCAACTACTTCACTAGCACCAGCATCTGAACTAGAAGGTCCACTGAGCTCCTTAATTTCTTCTTCTTCCATTATGTTTTACGAAAACGAATCTCCCTTAAGTAGACATTTTATGTCACCTTCATTGAACAAATATTATAGACCTTGATATGTCAAACCATCAACAAAGGAAAACATAAGTGACACAATTTTAATATTTGATTAAAACCACTACTATCTAAAGCTTTTTCTTTAAACAGAAATCACAAATTAATACTTAGATGCCCATACATATATATTCATTGAATGCCACTTGGAGTGATGAGTGGTGCACATGAGCCAATAAAAATCACATAAAGTTTCCTTGCCTGCAATGGTGTCCCCATTTGGGTCCCCATCAATAACATGTTGTCATCTATGAAGATTATATAACGCAGGCTCCACCTTAGACCTTTTCTATTAATACATGTCAATATGTGATTGAAAGGGACATGAACGGAGACACCATACCAGATCAAGATCAAGAAAACTTTATCCATAAAAATATGATGACACGTTTAGGTTTTTCTGACAAGATACTGTAAATCATCGATAAAAGCCACCATCACATCACATTTCTACTGGTTATTGTGCTCTATTAATTGCACCAAATAGCATATTACTCTGCTAAATCATTTCTTGCATACAAGGATTAATTGCATTCATGCCATTTATTAATTTTCCTTCAATCACTACTCAACATTCTATTAAACATAAATTCCCAGATGATGTTCAACAGATTGCTTGCAGATAAGCTGACAAGCAACGTCATCTTAGCCCATTCCAAAACTGACAACACAGAGTTTCAACATACACATCAGTCCTATCTTACTTACAGGGCAACCCAAGGTTCTACCGCATAGGAGTAACAATCTTCCATTTAAAGATGGCACTAGTCTCATTTAACTTCAATAATCTACACTCCCAAGTGCACTGTGTCCTAATGAAAACTCCAGAACACTTCCAAACAACCAAATACAGAACCATACGGACATTCAAGTTTGACTCCCATTTTGCAATTGATTGAATTCCATGAACTAAAATCAAACTAAACCAAAACATACTGACATGAAATGCCACAACAACAAAAAGAAAGGACTTCAACTTGTCCGATTAAATGAAGAAAATATTACCAACTTAAGAAGAAATTCTATTAAATACTCCAAATTCAAATAAGCATACTAAGTCTATATACTCACATATCCGTCGCTACAAGAAACATAAAAATAATCTATATGCCAGATCAACAAAGTGCATCATGCACAAATCAAAGACATAAACGAACTTGAGATCAAAACAAACTCGAACGTGCATTTAATTCGAAGTAAGGATCGTGACTAGCCATTACCCAATGAAATTGACCAAAATGTGCAGATCGTATGTCGTTCATAACTTCAATACAGGAACATTCGGGAGAATGCAATTAAATCAAGATTTAATACAAAATGCAGGATTCATTTACCGGCCGGCACGCAATGAGACTGATTTGATTTCCTCTTCGATGTGGACGTTAATGGAGGGTCAACAAAATATAAGCGAGAAAATTAGGTTTATTGAAGAGGAAAATTGGAAAATGAAGAGAAAAAGGAGAGGGAGAATGCGAAGCTAGAAGAAATCGAAGAGAGAGAGAGAGAGAGAGAGAGAGAGAGAGAGAACGGAGAGAGAATTGAGCAACTGATTAGCAAATGTTGGCTGTTGCCTAGCCCCAGTCAAAAACCATTAACTTTTTTTTTTTTTTTGGCAATTGGCATTACATACAGTTGAAATTTGGTAAGTAAAATTAAATTTTATACTTAATAGGTAGTTTCTTAGTTGTTTCCTTTTTCTTATAATTATTTCCTTTAGCTTAGCTTGAAAGTGAAGAAAAAATAAGGACTAATGCTGTCCACGTCCTCTCCTGTCCTTTCAGATCCAGTTTAACTTTCTTCTATTCCTTTTTCGTTTTTAGATATATAATATATAATAGTTGAAATTACACTCAAAATTCGATTTTATTTAAGTTTTAACATAAATTGAATTTTTATGTATTAAAATAAAAAACCAATAGTGTTATATATTTTTAATATAGAGAATTTTGCTGAAAAATTAATCTAAATTCTAAATTAATATTTACTAAATAATAATCAAAGAGATTTTTAATTTATGTTTTCGAAAAGATTTTAAATCCTTATTAATCAATTCAACCCCAATACTCCCTTTTTTATTACTAATTGAGACTAAAACATTCCAATTCAACCATCCCCAATTTTATAACAAACTTCCAACCTCCAACTTTAGGATAAATATTGTCCTCATTATAAAAGCACAAGAGGGTAAGAATCAATACTTTCTTAAAGTGATGAATTAACTCATCAATTGGAATGTACACAACACCATAAGCGTGAACCACGTAGCTATACAAAAGCTTGTTGCCCATTCTCAACAAAGAGATAAAAGACACTAAAAACTAAACAACAATGAAATGAAACAAAAATATGATCAAACAAGAAAATAAATAACAATGGGTTTACCTCCTATCAAGCGTTTGTTTCAAAATCTTCAACCCAGCTTTCTTTATTACTCAAGCTAGGTCATTTAAACATATTGTTTACGGTTGCTCAACAAAATTTTTCCCTTAAAGTAATGTTTCAATAGTTACCTATTGACATGAATTGAGGCACCTAATAAGACTCAATTGGTTTAAAGGCAAATGACTCAATCCAAAGCACATGGTTTGCAAAACTTATTTACTTGAATCATTAAGGGTAAATTATAATAAGATAACTTTTATTTTGAGTTATATGCTAAGAGTTTACCTATATTTTACTTTTTAATAAAGAGGTAATCTATGTTTTATAATTTTGTATCAATAATAAATAATGACACATGTCGATATTTACTAGCTGCTCAATTATCTTCTTTTTTTAATTTTTCTATTTTCCTTTTGTGTTTTTTATTTTGTACAATATTTTATATTTTTATTAAATATATTGATACATGTCATTATTTATTATTTACACAAAAATAAAAAATATAGATCACCTCTTTATTAAAAAAACAAAGTATAGGTAACATTTTTACAAATAACTCAAAACACAAGTCACCTTTTTGTAATTTACCTAATCATTAATAGTATGCCAAGTGAAGAAGAACAATAGATGATTGAAGGATTTGAGATTCATTTCAGGAGTTATGATGGTTGGATTTACATTAGGGTATAAGAGTTGCATTGATATTTTGAAATAATGAAAGGTTTTGGTCAAGATAGACTCAACACGATTGTGTAGTGTCCTATGCATCTCTTGAAAGAAAATATGATCGTTTTGTATTAGGCAGGGGCATGTTTAGACATGTTGAAGAACATAGGCATCAACACGAGCATGTTGAGCCTCGTGTAATTCTTTATCTTATGGTTTAGATGTGTTGTTAATGTTTTGAGTCATGTTGATGTACATAATCATATACATGATCATGTTAGTTAGGCATGTACTTAATATTTGTTACGAATTTTGCTTCTTTCCTTTTTTACTTCCATATTTGTTATTACTTAACCCTAGAAATATATGCAAAGGTTGTAAATAACCTTACATCATTATTATTGAATTCTATTTTCTCTTGGTTAAGTCATTCTCATCAAAATTCTTAATGGGAATTGGAGTTCGTTACATTCTAATTTAAGACAAAGAGGGATCTGGAGTGTCAAAAGTCAAGTTAAAAACTTGAAATTAGATACATAGCTAGGGTCATAGCCATGTTCATGGGTGCATTCATCTACATAGCCAAGCTCATGGGCATGTTAAGTGTTAGTGATGACCAATGAGGTTCATGGTCAAAATCACAACCATGTTCTTAACCATAATTCTCCAAATGAGTACTTTTTTTTCTTTTTCTATTTTTTCTTTCATTATATACATATTGTCTTTTATTTATATTTTATTGTCCTTTGTTTAAGAGTGTATCATGAGGGTTTTAGTAGTATTTAAGTATCTTTTTTCAGTAATAGAGATCATGAATTATATGTTACATAATATAGAATACTCTTTTTTTTTTTAAATTAAAACCCTATCTTGTTCTTTTTTTTTTTTTTAGATTGAAATGCTATCTTGTCACCAATATATTACTATTGAATCTTATTAATCAATCATCATAAATTGATTAAGTCAATTCATAATTAAGACTACTTATGAGTAATATCAAGTATTTTTAATTAACCCATTTGATGCGAGATCAGTTTGATCGGATTCCTAACTGATACGAACCACGCCAACATGTGACGAAACCCAATACCAATACGTTCGGAATTCATTACCTAAGATGACAAACACCCTCAAGTGGAAATCGCGACTCGTTATCTATAAGCGAGACAAGAACCTTGGTATAATATGAAGACGTCATAATTGGGATGAAAGACCAATTGATAAGTCGGTATGAACGCCACGGAAATAAAATCCAATAAGTTCTAGGTTAGTTCTTAAAGAACCAAGAGAAGAATTCTCTCAAAAGTCTTTTCAAACTTTCAATGTTGTATCTCCTTTATATTATAACCCTAGGAGCTTTATATTAGGGTTTACAATTTGTAACAATAAAGCCCAAAACGACATAACTTAGATAAGTTGCGTAAAAATCAACAAAACAAACGTAAAGGCTAGCGGTGTAGACATGAAGGCCAGCGGCCTTGGAGCTGGCCTTGAGCTGGTGTTGAAGAGATACACGGCCGTATACTTCTAGACGTGTATCTTTCTGTGAATTTTCTTGACTCCATACATGGCCGTGCCTTTTAGCCGTGTATATGACCGTGTATGATTCTATGTAACCTTGAGACTCCTACACGGCCATGCCTTGTAAAGATACGCCCTCTTCATCCCGTATCCTTTATGACTTGTACAAGAGCAAAGGCATTCCCATGGTTGTTCCAATCCTTTCCAACTTCATGATTACTCCAATCCTTTCCAGCTTCGTGGACATCCTTTATCAACTCGTTAAGTGCTTCCTTGAATCGTTTTGCTCGATTTCTTGTGATCAGTTCAGGTGACACTTCAAGAGGATCCACATTCCTTCTTCCGGCTTGGCTCTCATCATGGATCTTATCATTCCCCTCCTCTTGAAAATGATTTGTCCTCAAATTATCACCTACATCAAAAGGACTCAGATTAGTAACATTAAATGTGGCACTTACTTGATACTCACCTGGTAAGTCTATCTTGTATGCATTATCATTGATGCGCTCAAGAATTTGAAATGGTCCATCGCCTCTAGGAAGTAATTTAGATCGACGCTGCATAGGAAACCGCTCTTTGCGCATGTGAACCCAAACCCAGTCTCCAGGTTCAAAGACAGCTTGTCGACGACCCTTATTGGCTTGTTTCCCATACTGCTCTGTTCTTCGCTTAATGTTTAACCTTGCCTTCTCATAGATCTGTTTAACAAATTCTGCTTTCTTCTTGCCATCTAGATTAACATACTCAGAAATAGGCAAAGGTGATAAATCCAAAGGAGTTAGTGGATTAAAACCATACACAATTTCAAAAGGAGTAAATTTAGTAGTAGAATGCACTGTACGGTTATAGGCAAATTCAACATGCGGCAAACAATCTTCCTAATTTTTAATATTCTTTTTAATTACAGCCCTCAACAAAGTAGATAAAGTTCAATTTACTACCTCAGTTTGACCATCAGTCTGTGGATGACAAGTAGTAGAAAACAATAACTTAGTTCCTAACTTAGCCCACAAAGTCTTCCAGAAGTAGCTCAAGAACTTAGCATCTCTATCCGATACGATTGTTCTAGGCATACCATGTAATCTTACAACTTCTCTAAAGAGCAAATTAGTAATATTGCAAGCATCATCTTCATTCATTCTAATTTTGTGATATCCGCTTTTCAGATCAATTTTGGAAAAGATACTAGACCCATGTAACTCATCTAACATGTCATCTAAGCGAGGAATGGGATAACGATACTTTACCGTGATGTTGTTGATGGCGCGGCAGTCAACACACATTCTCCATGGCTTATCCTTCTTAGGCACCAAAATCACAGGCACTGCATATGGACTCATGCTTTCTCTCACGTACCCCTTCTCCATTAATTCATCGACCTGCCTTTGGAATTCCTTTATCTCCTCCGGATTGCTCTTATAAGCTGGCTTGTTTGGAATCGATGCTCTAGGTACAAGGTCAATCTGGTGCTCAATACCACGAATAGGTGGTAATCCCTTTGAAATCTCCTCAGGGAAGACATCTTCAAAGTCCTGCACAATAGACACAACCACACTAGGCAAAAGGGTTAGATAGTTCGTTAGTAGTTAAACATGTTTCTTTAAAAATCAGCAACAACATAGGTTGCTTCATCACTAACGCTCTCCTCACTACACTCGCTCTTGCCACACAACTTTCCTTTTGCAAGGCTGCACTCTCCTTTTCACTCACCACCAAAGTTTATCCCCTTTCAACTTGGTCTCTCACACTCTTTCCAGCCTTCCTCTCTTTTTCCTTTTGATATTGACTTTTGTATTCCTTTTCTTTCTCATTGTCTTTTGCTCTCTCACTCTCCCTCTGTTTTTCACTCACCTTATGCTTTGCAAAAGACTGTTGTAGCTACAACTAATCCTCATACACCTGTTTAGGTGTTAACGGTTTAAGATTAAAGCTTTTCCCCTGGTGAACAAGCGTATACTTGTTAGAAAAGCCATCATGAACAACCTTCCTATCAAATTGCCATGGCTTCCCCAACAACACATGACATGCTTGCATTGGCACTACATCGCATAACACCTCATCCTCATACCTACCAATGCGAAAACCAATCAAGGCTTACTTACTCACCTTAGTCTCACCACTATCATTCAGCCACTGGAATTTATATGGACTAGGGTGTTTAATAGTCTTGAGTCCCAACCTCTCGACAATAAAATTACTCACCACATTGGTGAAACTTCCTCCATCAATGATCAAACTGCAAATATGATCTCCTAGATAACATCTAGTATGAAATATATTCTCCCTTTACACCTCCTCTTCTTTCTTCACCTACACATTCAAAGCTCGCTTCACTATTGCCACTAACCTCCCTATTACAGGCTCCTCATCATCACTAGCATCCTCTAATGGAGGCATATCATCTTCCTCACTATCCCTCTCAGTCTCATACTCACCATCATCATGCAAAATCATAACACGCCTATTCGGACATTGACTAGCAATATGGCCTCTACCTTGGCATTTAAAACATCTAATGTCACGATTTCTAGAAGTAGAAGAATCAGGGTTACCTTGGTTACTAGGAGTAGAACCCGCTTGCCTCAGCTCTCCTTTTGGTTTGGTGGGTGATAAGAGTAAATTAGCCCTTGTAAATTATGGGCATTAATGATGAATTTGTGTAGTCTTTTAAATAAAATCAATGCGGATTCGGTACTTAACAGATAAATATATATGTTTCAGGGTATAATACCAAAGAGAAGGAGAAAGATAACAAAAGGAGCATGATTGAAGCTTAAAAGATCACAAATGGAGCATGATTGAAGCTTAAAAGATCAAGATAAAGTTACTTATGGACAACACAGGGAAAGCCACGCCCATGTCATGAACGGTGGGCATACCTAAAGACGAAAGTGTCACTTGGAAAGGAAGCACAGCTTGTGATAGGGGTGTGCTTGAAGCCGTGGCAGACGCTGCGAAGACGTGGAAAGCTCCAGAACTTGGCACGGTTTATAATCTAGCTGTGTTGCTAGCTGTGTTTGTAGCCGTGCTCCTAGTCGTATTCCTAGCCATGCCAAACACTGAACAAGAATGAGGAGTTACAGATTATTAACCAGAGGGAGACACGATTTGAAATCTGGCCGTGTTGTTAGGCGTGTCAGGCGACTGTTATTCACTTGTCGAGATTCACTTGGAAAAGGAAAGATACAATCGTATCTTTCCAACTGAAGATGCTCGGCCATTCCTTAGGAAGTATAAATAGAACAACTTTAAGGAGAGAAAGAGGAGGCGGCACAAGAGAAACCCTAGAAGAGATAAGTTGTTGCCAGAATAGTTTTCGAATTTGAAGCCAAGATATTTTGTGTTTGAATTTTCTTTATGGACTCAATTATTTTCTGTTTTGCTTTTCTTATTAGATTCATGAGTGGCTAATTGTTTCATACCTGTTCTCTTGAGAAACCCCTAATTGTCATGTGACAGAATTGTTGATGTTCAATAATTAATTCTAATCTTTGAGTTTATTCATGTTGCAATCATAGTTTGTTCATCTTGATATGTGCGCAGTATTAGGATGGGATTATATCTCTGTTATTAAGATTGAGAAATCGTTTAATAGAGTAGATCTGGCATGGATAAAAAGACCCCTTGTAATCCTAGAGATAGGTTATAGGAGGTTTTCTGTATTGAACGAGGTCATCGTGGTCTGGTTCAATTGAGAGTCCTAAGATTTTATTGCAATCTTAATTATGTTAATTGAAGAGAGATATTAATTGGCTTAATTAGAATTAAAGATTATTGATCTTGAGAAATACCCTAATCTAGTGTAAGAAACTCCGCAGATCAGAGATTGGGTATTAATCATTGGAAAGTTTGGAATTGAATAAAAGTTGCATGAGAATTAGGGGTGGATCTTGGGCAGGGTATGTTTAGATCATTGAATTAATTAAGGGAGTGTTTGAATACATTTACTTTGTTCATTTTATTCATTTCTTTCAAAGTTAAGCAATAATTAGGATAGTTGAGATCATCAATAGTGAGAAGTTAAATAGGAGAATCGTTAGTACTAGTACTTATAAGTCTTCGTGGGATCGATACTTGTACTCCTATGCTATACTGCTAGTCGATAGGTACACTTGCCTGAGAACTGATCGTAAGCTAAGATTGAGTAGAGGGTTAAACTTGTTAGAACGGTCAGATCGTACATCAAGTTTTTGGCGCTGTTGCCGGGGACTTGTAATATTAGGAAAACTTGACGCCTATTACTTTAACTATAATTTTTTTTTATTTTTTTTTCTAGTTATTTACATTAACTTCATTCGTGCTTCCATTCAAATTTGTTGAGGAAACTAAGTTCATAGTTTGTCTGTCGTGGTTTATGATAAGGAGCTCTTCATCTAAGCTTCTTGACTTTGATCCTGAGATTGACCAAACTTTTAGAAGGCGATTGAGAGAAACTGGACCAATGGCAGATGAATGAAGGACGATATGAATATGCTCGACCTACTCTGAGCAGCACTGGGTCGTGTATTGTGCAACCAGCAATAGAGGCCAACAACTTCGAAATCAAGGCCTCTACAATGCATATGATTCACAACCAATGCCAGCTTGACGGTTTGTCTGACAAGGATCCTCATGCGCACATTTAGATGTTCTTGGATATTTGTGCATCTGTTAAGCAAAACGGAGTATCTGAGGAAGCACTGAAATTGCGACTTTTCCCTTTTACTCTCCGAGGGAAAGCAAGGCAGTGGTTTAGTTCACTAAACCGGGATTCCATAACCACTTGGACCCAGATGGCGGAGACTTTCCTGGACTATTATTTCCCACCATCGAAAATTGCCAAGTTGAGAAATGATATCACATCATTCACCCAACTAGATCATGAGCCCCTACATGAAGCATGGATCATATTCAAGGATCTTCTTAGGCGGTGTCCACATCACCAAATGCCTAATTGGCTGCAAGTTTCCACCTTCTATAATGGGCTTAACTATGCAACTCGGCAGACAATTGATGCTGCGGCTGGGGGTACTTTAAATGTGAAAACGCTGGAAGAGTCGTTGAGTTTGTTTGAGAACATGGCAAAAAATAATCACCAATGGAGCCATGGTAGACAAAAGCACATGGCAGCGGGCATTTATGAGGTCAATTTGATGACATCAATTGCAGCGAAAGTAGATGCGCTCGCTTCAAAAGTTGAAGGGATGGCTATATCTCAACCATCCCAATACTGCTCAATTGAACCTCATTCCAACAATGTGGTGTCTGAAGTGACAGAACGTGTTGAGTATGTAGGAAATCCCACAAGATCACAGAACAATCCCTATAGCAACACATATAATCCAGGGTGGCGTAATCATCCAAATTTCTCCTGGAGTAATCAGCAATCTCAAAGGGGTAATGCACCTGCTCCAGGATTCCAAAGACCAGCTCCACCTCCTTTCCAAAAAAGAAATCTAGCCTTGAGGATATGATTGCGAAGTTCATTCAAGCGTCAGAGCAACGCCAGCAATCCACAGATGCAGCTCTAAGAAATCATGAAGCCTCAATTCACAACTTGGAAAACCAGATGGGGTAGATCTCTAAAGCGCTTGTTGAGCGACCACAAGGGTCTCTTCCTGGAAATACAGAGACCAACCCAAGGGAACACGTGAAGGCAGTAATTCTTAGGAGTGGAAAGGAAGTGAAATCAGACAAGGTTGGGGAAACTCCTGTTAGTAGGAAGGAGGATGAGCCTATTGATAAAGGCGAGACCACTAATAAAGCAGAAAAGGGCAAAATTATAGAGGAAAGAACAAAAGACTTGGAAGCTAAGAAGATACCCATCGTCCAGCCCTATAAACCCCCATTGCCATATCCTGCTAGGCTGCGGAACGACAAGGATCGGGAACATTTCGGTAAGTTTTTGGATTTGTTCAAACAGTTACATATCAACTTACCACTTGTGGAAGCCCTTTCTCAAATGCCCCGGTATGCCAAGTTCTTGAAAGATTTACTATCTAATAAGAAGAAGATGGAAGAGATCTCCACTGCAACAATTGGTGCGGGTTGTTCTACGATTTTACTAAATAAACTTCCAAAGAAATTGAAAGATCCAGGGAGTTTCACCATACCATGTTTCATTGGTAATTTACCCGTAGAAAAAGCATTAGCAGATCTGGGGGCTAGTATAAACCTGATGCCATATTCCCTCTTTCAAAAGCTGGGATTAGGGGAGCCAAAGCCTACACGAATGAGCCTTCAATTGGCAGACCGATCAGTGAAGTTTCCTAGAGGGGTTATTGAAGATGTGTTAGTAGAAGTAGAAACTTTCATATTCCCGGTTGATTTTGTGATCCTGGACATGGATGTCGACACCAAAGTTCCTCTGATCTTGGGACGCCCCTTTTTAGCCACAGCCCGAGCAATCATTGATGTGGCTGAGGGCCGATTAGTGCTGCGCATTGGGGGAGACGAGTTAGTGATACAAATACCAGCTGTGATGAAGAAATTGGTAAATTCTGATGATACTTGTTATGCAATTGATGTAACTGATACCGTTGTGGAAGATATCTTATGCAAGGATCCATTAGAGTTGAGTTTGAGAGTATGCAATATTGAAGAGACAGAAGATTGTGCAATACAAGAAATGTTGACTCATCTTGATGGTAAGGATGAACTTGGGATAAAAACAGAGAGGGAGAATATTGATGCAGGAGATGTTACCAGATTGAAGCCCTCTATTGAAGATCCTCCAATTCTGGAGCTGAAGCAACTCCCTGACTATCTGGAGTATGCTTTTTTAGAGAAGGATTCTCAATTGCCGGTCATCATTGCAGCCGGGCTAACCATTGGTCAGAAGGAAAAGCTCTTGAAGATCTTGAAGGAGCATAAGTGTGCCTTGGCATGGAAAATCGCGGATATCCAAAGGGTTAGTCCATCTTTTTACACACACAAAATCCTAATGGAAGACAATTTCAAACCAGTGGTGCAAGCTCAAAGACGACTTAATCCAAACATGAAAGAAGTCGTTAAGAAAGAGGTAATCAAATTGTTAGATGCTGGACTAATTTATCCCATTTTTGATAGTTCATGGGTAAGCCTCGTCCAGGTGGTGCCAAAGAAAGGGGGAATGATGGTGGTCCCAAATGAGAATAATGAGCTCATACCAATGAGGACGATGACAGGATGGCGAGTTTGCATTGACAATCGCAAATTAAATGAAGCCACTCGCAAGGACCATTTTCCTTTACCTTTTGTCGATCAGATGTTGGAGAGGCTTGCTGGACATATGTTTTACTGTTTTCTAGATGGGATTTCGGGATATTACCAGTTTTAGATTGCCCCTGAAGATCAAGAGGAAACTACTTTTACATGTCCCTATGGCACATTTGCTTACAGGAGGATACCCTTTGGATTATGTAATACACCGGCCACCTTTCAGCGATGCATGTTAGCGATTTTCGAAGATCTGGTTGAAGATATTATGGAAGTATTCATGGATGACTTTTTCGTGTTTGGGGATTCATTTGATTCTTGCCTATAGAATTTGGAAAGGGTGCTCATACGTTGTGAAGAAACTAACTTAGTCTTGAATTGGGAGAAGTGTCACTTCATGGTGACTGAAGGTATTGTCTTAGGACACAAAATATCTCAGCAGGGGATTGAAGTAGACAACACCAAGGTTGATACTATAGCCAAACTTCCCCCACCCTCTTCGGTTAAAGCTATTCGGAGTTTTCTAGGACATGCTGGATTCTATAGACGATTCATCAAGGATTTTGCCAAAATTGCTCGTCCTCTCACCGGGTTGCTGGAGAAGGACATCGCCTTTGATTTCAATGATGAATGTCTCTAAGCCTTTGAGGCGCTGAAGGAGAAACTGACCGAAGCTCTTATCATGGTGGCTCTGGATTGGAACCTACCATTTGAACTGATGTGCGATGCCAGTGACTATGCTGTAGGAGTTGTTCTGGGTCAAAGAAAGGATAAGTATTTCCAACCGATATACTATGCCAGTAAAACTCTAACCGGGGCTCAAGAGAATTATACCACTACTAAGAAGGAGTTATTGGCAGTAGTGTTCGCTTTTGACAAATTCCGATCTTATCTTGTTCTTTCTAAGGTGATAGTGTATACTGATCACTCTGCATTGAGATATTTAATGACCAAGACGGATGCAAAACCCCGCCTCATCAGGTGGATACTCCTATTGCTAGAATTTAACCTTGAGATCAGAGACAAGAAGGGAGCAGAAAACCTCGCAGCGGATCATCTATCTCGATTGGAGAACCTATGTGTAGAGCAGCTGAAGGAAGAAGATATTAACGATAAATTTCCTAAGGAGAATTTGTATTCCATCAACAAAGTTAGCAGTTCAGATTCCCCATGATTTGCAGACATGGCCAACTATCTAGTGGCTAGGGTCCTTCCACAAGACATGTCAAAGTAACAGAAAAAGAAGTTCTTTACTGACTTGAAGTATTACTATTAGGAAGACCCCTACTTGTTCAGGTATTGCTCAGACCAAATGATCAGGTGTTGTGTCTCACATGTGGAAGGACGGGAGATCTTGAACCATTGCCATAGTGGACCCACTAGAGGATACCATAGTGCCAATAGGACAGGCCACAAAGTGCTTGAAGCTGGTTTTTATTGGTCGTCAGTATTCAAAGATGCCCAAAATTTTGTAGCTTAGTGCGATCGATGCCAGAGAGATGGCAACATTTCAAGGAGGGACGAAATGCCACAACACTATATTCTGGAGTGCGAGGTGTTTGATGTATGGGGTATTAATTTTATGGGGCCATTTCCTCCTTCATATGGAAACAAGTATATATTGGTAGCAGTGGATTATGTGTCTAAGTGGGCTGAAACACAAGCTCTACCAACAAATGATGCTAAGGTGGTTGTCAAGTTCCTCAAGAAGCTCTTTTGCCGTTTTGGGGTGCCTCGAGCACTAATTAGTGATCGGGGTACACATTTTTGCAACTCTCAGATTGAAAAAGTCTTAAAAAGATTTTGAGTGACTCACCGTCTCACCACTCCTTATCATCCACAAACAAGTGGGTAAGTAGAGTTGACAAATAGAGAGTTAAAGCGCATTTTAATGAGATCAACTCTCCAGCATGGGCGAGATTGGGTAGACAGGTTAGATGATGCGTTATAGGCTTATAGGACGGCCTACAAAACACCACTTGATACAACTCCTTTCCGGTTAATATATGGGAAAGTGTGTCACTTACCAGTTGAGATTCAGCATCAGGCGTTCTAGGTAATCAAGACTATTAACCTTAATCTTGACAAGTCAGGAGCTCACCAGAAAAGGCAGATTAATGAGCTTGATGAGTTAAGACTTACGGCATATGACAACGCTAGTTTCTACAAGGAGAGAGCCAAAGCATATCATGACGCAAGGTTGCGCCAGCACAAGCTATTTGAGGAAGGAGATATGGTATTGCTATTCAACTCCAGGTTAAAACTTTTTCTGGGGAAACTCAAATCAAAATAGTTAGGTCCTTTTCGGGTAAAGAACGTTTTCCCTTATGGCACGGTGGAGTTAAAACACCCTGAAAAGTGTCTTTCAAGGTCAATGGACAGAGATTTAAACATTACTTAGGAGACAAGAGGGTCTTTGAAGAAAGAGTGGAGCTGACCCTTATTTGAATTCATAACTAACTTTTTTCTATTCCTTAGGTCGAGCTAACAACGTTAAATAAAAGCGCTGGCTGGGAGGCAACCTATGCATCTACTAGGTTAGTTTTTCCTTTTTATTGTCATAATTATTACATTTGTGAGTGGTGGTCTTGTAGGTAAGATTTTAACAAAGAGGGTACGACATGGTCTAAGCCACACCAAAGTGTACGGGCATTTGTAAAGGTGTTTTAGTCTAGGGGATGGCACGGTTACAGGCACGGCTAAGTCACAAGCCATGCCACAAGGTAAGATTTTTCCAAGTTCTTTTATATAGAGCAGTGTATGGTACGACTTATAAAACGCCCAGTTTTGAGACCGTGTCGTCAATAGCCTTTTAGGGTTTGCGATTTTCAGAAATAAAACACCTTGCCCTACACTTCTCTCCTCATTCCCACATTACTTCTCTCTGCATCGTCGTTCTTTTTCTTTCCTCTCTGTTGTTTCCACTAGGTGAAGAACATCATTCATCAATCTTTAGAGATTTCTTTAGCGTGGTATATTCAAGATGCCTAGGACTAAGACTATGGCGCGTAAGAATGCTCAATCTCATTTAGTTGGGGGTTCCTCTAGGACCACACGACGCTACCCTCCTAACTTGCGGAGGGAGGACGAAGGTAAGTATGACATAGTGCGAGAAAAGAAGGTATTCATGCCTAATGTGGTAGTCGATTGGGAAGTGCTGGCTAGGTATGGGTTGGTGGAACGATTTGATCACTTCTTGAATGATCCAGCTTGGAGAGCACTTCTGAGCATTGAGGAGGACGTGTATTCTTCGCTGAGCTATGGTTTCGTCGCCACATTCAAGCTTAGTTTCGGTCGACATACCCAGCTTGATAATGTGGTCTCCTTCTACTGCCAAGGGAGTTACCATCGTATTGAAATGAGAGACTTCATCAAATGCCTGGGTATTTACGACAATGAGTTTATCGACTCCAATGAATTCTCGCAGCTTCCAGATGCCTTTCCTAGGGGCCTACTGCAGCATGGAGTGTGGAACAGTATGGGAGATGGTGGATATGACCCCTCCAAATCTAAGGGGAGCCATTTAAGGGATCCTGCCGTGCGTGTACTTCATTACATTCTAGCCCGTTCAACCACTGGTAGAGGTGATTCTCAAGGGTTTGTGAATGCTTCGGACTTGTACCACCTGTGGAGTATGATCATGGGTACCCGGTTAATGTCGGATTAGCAGCTGTTTGGTGTTTGAAAAAACAGTGTTATCTGGGGCACCACAAGGTTTTTGTCGGCTCTTGGATTACCCGTATTTTGAAAAATTATGGTGTCTTTCCAACCCGGGTTCCCAGGGACAGTTGTGGAAGGAGTATGATACGAAAACCTTCGCAATCACGCCTTGAGAACCCTTTTGATTAGTGTAAACCCCAATGCAGTAATACGAAAACCCACGACACCAATTTGGAAATCAATCCCTAAGAAGATTAGAATTTAGGTTTGACTTAGGTTAATGATCTAAGAATTAGAACTATGGAAAGCCCTAATTTCGAAACAATCCACAAGAGAAGTCGATCAATCTTCCTTGATTGTTCCTAGGAGCATGTATTCAAATAAGAACACAAAGAACAAAGCAATAAGCTTTTTGGTATTTTCAATATCTCAAAACTAAGTTTTACAATGAGGAGGTTCGGAATATAAAGGAGAAAACCCTAAAACATTACATGGAAATCGCAAAACAAGTGAAAAGTGCGCATAAAAAGAAGGCCGGCCATTTAGGTCGGCAGCCTACTTTTCAAGGCCGGCGGCCTTCCTTGAAAGTGCACCGAAACATCGGCGTTTTCAAGGCCGGCAGCCTTGAGCCGGTGTATCTTCACCCGATGCTATTTTCATCAAATTGAAGTTCTTTTGGCCTTCTTTTGCCCCAAAGCTTTGAATCCCTTGAAGTCCTTCACCTGTGATCTTCACCAAGCCTTGCAAATGAGAATTCAATGTTTGTTGTAGCTTCTTAGCTCTTGATCTCGTGATTGGTCCTTGAGGCAAGCTAATCGTACTTGAAACCCCTTGAACTTCATCCTTAGCCACTTGATCTTCTTCTTGACTTGGCTCTTGAGCTTGGATCGGTGACTCTTCCATAACATTCCCCCTCTCCTCAAAAGGATTCGTCCTCGAATCCAAAGCATCACCTACATCAAACGGACTAAGATCAGCAACATTAAAAGTGGCACTAACATTATACTCACCTGGTAAGTCCACTCTGTAGGCGTTGTCGTTGATCCTCTCAAGTATCTGAAAAGGACCATCTCCCCGGGGGTTCAACTTTGATTTCCTTTGTAGTGGAAACCGCTCCTTGCGAAAATGCACCCAAACCCACTCTCCCGGTTGAAAAATCATGGGTTTCCTGCCTTTGTTCACCCTTGAAGCTACCTTGGCATTCTGTTTCTCAATCCTATCCTTCACCTGCTTATGTAGCTTCCTCACAAAATCTGCCTTTGAATCAGCATCAAAACTCACAAACTTGTTAGGTGGTAATGGCAATAAATCAAGAGGAGTAAGTGGATTAAAACCATATACAATCTCAAATGGAGAACAATGAGTAGTGCTATGAACAACCCTATTGTATGCAAACTCCACAAATGGTAGACAATCCTCCCAAGTCCTAATGTTTTTATCTATGATTGCCCTCAACAACTGAATTAAAGTCCTATTAACCACCTCAGTTTGCCCATCAGTCTGTGGGTGACAAGTAGTCGAAAACATCAGCTTGGTTCCCAACTTTCCCCACAACACTCTCCAAAAATGACTCAAGAATTTTACATCCCTATCACTAACAATGCTCTTAGGTATGCCATGCAGACGCACTACCTCTCTAAAGAACAAATCAGCAATGAATGTAGCATCATCAGTTTTATGACAAGGAATGAAATGAGCCATCTTACTAAACCTATCAACCACAACAAAAATGCTGTCACTACCTTTCCTAGTTCTAGGTAATCCAAGCACAAAATCCATCAACACAGCAGTCCACGGTTCATTAGGAACAGGCAATGGTGTGTATAATCCATGTGGTTTTAGTTTAGATTTAGCTTCTCTACATGTAATGCAATGTTGACAAACTTTATGCACATCATGTCTCATGCTAGGCCAGAAAAAGTGTTCATTTAGCATAACATAGGTCTTATCTACCCCGAAATGCCCCATTAAGCCCCCTCCATGTGCTTCCCTAACAAGCAATTCCCTCACAGATCCTCTAGGAATGCACAACTTACTCTTCTTAAATAGGAATCCATCAGACACAAAATAATCATTCAGTCTAGTCCCACCAACACAAGCAGCAAAAATCTCAGAAAAATCAATATCATGTGGATACAAATCCTTCACCAACTCAAAACCTAGTAAAGATGTACTAAGAGAGTTAAGTAACGTGTACCTTCTTGAAAGCGCGTCAGCTACAGTATTCTCCTTACCCTGCTTGTACTTGATCACATATGGAAATGTCTCGATGAATTCCACCCACTTGGCATGCCTTCTATTCAACTTATCTTGACCCTTTAGATGTTTCAGACTCTCATGGTCAGTGTGAATGACGAATTCCTTAGGCCAAAGATAGTGTTGCCATGTCTGCAATGAGCGCACCAAGGCATACAGCTCCTTGTCATATGTTGGATACTTCAGTGCTGCTCCACTCAACTTTTCACTGAAGTACATTAGTGGCCTGTGATCCTGCATCAAAACAGCTCCAATCCCTATGCCACTAGCATCACATTCAATCTCAAAAGTTTTGTTAAAATCAGGTAAAGCAAGCAATGGTGCATTACACAATTTATCTTTCAAATCATTAAAAGCTTGTTCTTGTGCATCACCCCAAGCAAATCCAACATTCTTTTTCACAAGCTCATTCAAAGGTGCAGCTATAGTGCTGAAGTCTCTAATAAATCTTCTATAGAAACCAGCAAGTCCATGAAAGCTCCTCACCTCACTAGCAGTCCTAGGTCTAGGCCACTCCTTAATGGCTCTAACCTTCTCCTCATCAACCTCAACCCCACGACTAGAAACAACAAAACCTAGAAAATTGACCTTATCCATGCAGAAACTACACTTCTTAAGGTTGGCAAATAATTTCTCCTCCCTAAGTTTTGCTAAAACTAGTCTCACATGCATAACGTGATCATCCAGACACTTAGAGTAAATCAAGATATCATCAAAATAAACCACAACAAATTTACCTAAGTAATCACGAAGCACATGATTCATTAGTCGCATAAAAGTACTAGGTGCATTTGTAAGACCAAAAGGCATGACAAGCCATTCATACAGACCATATTTAGTCTTAAATGCAGTTTTCCATTCATCCCCTACTTTCATGCGTATCTGGTAGTAACCGGATTTTAGATCAATCTTTGTAAACAAACAAGAACCATACAATTCATCCAACATATCATCTAACCTAGGAATAGGATGACGATACTTTACCGTGATTTTGTTGATGGCTCTACAGTCTACACTCATCCTCCAAGTCCCATCCTTCTTTGGCACTAAAATCACAGGCACTGAACAGGGACTTAGACTTTCTCTCACATACCCCTTCTCCAGCAACTCCTCAACCTGTTTCTGAATCTCCTTTGCCTCGCTGGGATTAGTCCTGTAGGCAGGTCGGTTGGGTATGGCTGCTCCCGGAATGAAGTCAATCTGATGCTCTATGCCCCTAACTGGTGGAAGTCCACTGGGCATCTCCGTTGGAAACACATCTCCATATTCCTGTAGCAAATCAGAAAACACACTAGGAATAGATGGGTTAATATCGTCAGTGGCCAAATAGGCCCCTTTGTACAGAAGTACAAAGATAGGTCTACTGGCACTCAAAGCATGCCTAACCTCACTTGCCCTAGCAATCAAACTCACACTCTTACTTCTTTTCTCTCCAGGCCGATTGTCATCTTGCTTTTCACTCCCCTCTTTCTTTTCACTCTGCTCATTTTTATTACACTTTTTAGTTGCACTCTTATTCTTCACTCCCTCAGAATTGCTTTTTCTACTCTCCCTCTCTTTTCTTTCGGCCTCAACTCTCAACCTCTCTAATTTACATTGGTCCTCATACACTTCCTTAGAGGACAGTGGTGCCAAAATGGTTCTCCTTCCATCCTTAGTAAATGAGTACCTATTGAGATATCCATCATGCACGGTTTTCCTATCAAATTGCCAAGGTCTACCCAACAAGATATCACCAGCATGCATAGGTACTACATCACAGAGTACCTCATCACTATACTTGCCTATGGAAAAAGAAATGAGAGCTTGCCTGTTTACCTTAACCTCACCACAGTCGCTGAGCCACTGAAGTTTGTAAGGTCTTGGGTGTGGTACAGTAGGCAGCCCCAACCTGTTCACCAAGAGTGTACTCACCACATTAGTACAACTCCCTCCATCGACAATCACACTACATGCCTTCCCCTGCACATGGCATCTAGTATGAAACAAGTTTTCCCTTTGCTCTTCATGGCCATCCTCCTTCAACTGGGTGTTAAGTGCACGCCTAGCTACATACAAGTCACCTTTCACTGCCTCCTCAACACTCTCAGCATCACTACAATCCTCCAATGGAGGCATATCATCGTCTTCACCCTCATTGTCACTTTCCTCATCATCAGTGACAATCTCACCATTCCTTATCACCATGGTTCGCCTATTAGGACATTCCCTACTAATGTGTCCTACACCCTGACACTTCCAACATTTAATGTCCCTATTTCTACTTTTCTGATCAACAACCTTAGGTTTCTCAGATGAAACCCCAACTGATTTTCCCTTTGAAGCCTCAACAGTAGGCTTACTACCACTCTTAATATCAGATTTTCCATAACCTCTCCATGCAGAATTAGAATTAGAAGAAGGTTTGGAAACGTACCGGTTTGGCCCTCTACCTTGGAGTTGTCTCTCAATCTTGATGGCAAGATGTACCATCTCCTCTAGCTCTACATAATGCTGCAACTCCACCCTGTCGGCGATCTCCTTGTTCAACCCACCAAAGAAACGTCCCATGGTAGTTTCCTCATCCTCATCTACATCAGCTCTCGTCATGATCATCTCCATCTCCTTGTAGTAGTCCTCCACACTCCTACTACCCTGTCTCAAGAAATGTAATTTCTGCATCAATTCCCTATGAAAGTATCTAGGGACAAATCTTTTTCTCATCACAGCCTTGAGATCATGCCAGGTCTCAATAGGATACTCCATGTTCCTCCTCCTGCTAGTCACCAGCTGATCCCACCAGGATATAGCATAATCCTGAAATTGGGTTACAGCCAATTTCACCTTTTTCTCTTCACTACATTGGTGACATTCAAAAATCAACTCAACTCTCTTCTCCCACTGCAAGTATTCCTCTGGGTCAGATTTACCCTGAAAAATTGGAAGCTTCAGTTTAATACTTCCCAGACCCCTGTCTACTACATCATCAACAAATCGACCCCTACTGGCAGTGTAACTCTCCTGCATTCGACCTCTACCTCTTCCTGCGCCCATGCCTCTACCTACTCCTCTACCACCTCTTCTTCCTCTATTGACTAGCATGGCTGCACTATCCTCATAATCCTCCTCCAGATATTCATTAGCATCAGTCACTTCAGCAGCTTGATGCATAGGATTTTTACCTCCCCTATTCCCTTCACTAGTACTTGACTCCCTCTTCTCAACAACTTGTAGTCTCAAATTCATATGCTCTAGAGACTCTCTCATAGCTATAATGGCGTCAGTCATACGCCTAAACTCTGACTGTTGTGCTTCACGCAACAAAGCATCATCTGCACTTTTATCAGATTTTTCAACACCACTACCTGTCATCTTTACCTGCAAAAACAACAAACGTTAATGCTAAACAAAATTTTGAGTTTCCTCACAACTGCTCCCTTTCGTGTTTTTGCACTCTATTGATGGGGTTATCCACTCGTGTTTCTCACAATCGATATTTAGCACACAGGTATTCCTCACAACTCTCAAGCCCGCTCTTAAATGTTCTTAAGCGAATCACACTCCCGAGAGCAATTTCCAATGAATTTCAATACAAAGACGCGAATTTGGTGTTTCCCACTATCCCTTAAACAAGATTACACTAGGATTGAAGGATATGGTGTTCCCAAGGATTAGCAAAAACAAGACAATCAAATAATTTCAGAATTTTTTTTTTCTCTTTTGGTTATGAACACTGTTCACGAACACTATTCACACTCAAATTTTTTTTTTTTTTTAAACACCAATTGAAGACTAACTAATCCTAAGCAAGGATCAAAATAGCGAAAATCCCCAAATTGATGAACAAACCCTAGAACATGAGAAGTCACAATTTGATCAATCTAATCAATGGAGTACATAAAGATCACAACTTTATATCCTAAATAACGATGGGAAACAAGAATCAAACAAAAACAAGAAAAGATATAACCTGATCTAGAGCCAAAGCTCTGATACCAAATGATACGAAAACCTTCACGATCACGCCTTGAGAACCCTTTTGATTAGTGTGAACCCCCAATGCAGTAATACGAAAACCCACGACACCAATTTGGAAATCAATCCCTAAGAAGATTAGAATTTAGGTTTGACTTAGGTTAATGATCTAAGAATTAGAACTATGGAAAGCCCTAATTTCGAAACAATCCACAAGAGAAGTCGATCAATCTTCCTTGATTGTTCCTAGGAGCATGTATTCAAATAAGAACACAAAGAACAAAGCAATAAGCTTTTTGGTATTTTCAATATCTCAAAACTAAGTTTTACAATGAGGAGGTTCGGAATATAAAGGAGAAAACCCTAAAACATTACATGGAAATCGCAAAACAAGTGAAAAGTGCGCATAAAAAGAAGGCCGGCCATTTAGGCCGGCAGCCTACTTTTCAAGGCCGGCGGCCTTCCTTGAAAGTGCACCGAAACATCGGCGTTTTCAAGGCCGGCAGCCTTGAGCCGGTGTATCTTCACCCGATGCTATTTTCATCAAATTGAAGTTCTTTTGGCCTTCTTTTGCCCCAAAGCTTTGAATCCCTTGAAGTCCTTCACATGTGATCTTCACCAAGCCTTGCAAATGAGAATTCAATGTTTGTTGTAGCTTCTTAGCTCTTGATCTCGTGATTGGTCCTTGAGGCAAGCTAATGGTACTTGAAACCCCTTGAACTTCATCCTTAGCCACTTGATCTTCTTCTTGACTTGGCTCTTGAGCTTGGATCGGTGACTCTTCCATAACATTCTTCCATAACAGAGTACCTCTCTCCCCGATAGTGTTTTGCGGAGGTGGAGGTTTCGCATACTGGATGCATCTGACGAACAATAAGAGCTGGAGATAGAACCCGAGCAGGATGAGGAGAAGAGCGAGCTCAAGAGCAGGTCGGACCAAACCAGGAGCTAGCAGATTCTGTAAAGAGATTGACTGCGGATTTGGAAGAAATTAAGAGAGAACAAGCCAGGCAGTCAAAGCGGGTGAAGGGCTTGAAGAGTTATTTGGTCACTTGTTTATCCCGTATTGGTGAGAAATTGGGGGTAGATCTCCCCCCATGTGGTGGCTCTAGTAATGAGGATGTAGCATCACAAGCTACTCGGGTTGTTTCTGGAGGAGATCGTCACTCGAGTGGTGCATATGATCCCGGTTTTCATTTTGGAGAATCCTCGGGTGCAGCTTTCATGGCACGACATAAAAGTCCCGCAGTTGCTACTGCTGAAGCGAGCAATCAACAGAATACTGAGGTGATTGGCTCTGATTCTCCTCGCCGATCGGGCACTGTACCATTGCCATCGGATGATGACTTCAGCAGCTGATCTCGCGAGTGGATCGATGGAAGTTAAACCTAGGAGATTTGGACCGTTTTGCAGAACAATCGTTTTACTTTTGTTTTTACTGTCCTGATTTGTCTGATTTTGGAAGACTGACTAACCACTAATGTTTGAAATAAAAAATGCTGATGATAGTTAGCTTTATTTTCAGTCGATTATGAGTTTTCTTTGTTTTGTTTTTTGTTTTTTGTTGTTGTGAGATACAGGCTTTCCAAGTACACCGACCCGTTACGTTTAGCAGAGGTTCTCTTGACTCAACTTGTGCGTCGCTTGACTTTCAGTTAAAGATCCGCGTTGTAAGAGAGTTCAGGGAAGTTTTCGTTTTCCTTTTGTTTTCTTTTTGCTTTTATTCTTTGTTTCCCTTTTTGCATTTCACGAGGACATTGGGGACAATGTCTATTATAAGTGTGGGGAAGCGGGTTAGGAAAACGAAATTAGGATACAAGGGTTGTGCAATCAAAAATGTAATTTCCTCTTAATTAAGGTATAATCGATGATGACTTTTAACAATCAAGGACTGCTGAGATTTGTTTATACCCCCATGGAAAATCTTTAACAATTTTTATTCTCTTATTATGTATTAGAGATACGTTGCTAAAATTACAAGATGAAATCCAAGTGAAGTAAACTTACTTGTTATTTAACCTTTACTTTCGGGAAGTGAGATTGGATTAAGGTCACTAGTAAGTTTAGTATGCTCTTCTTTTTGCTCAGTAGGTAAGCTATATAACTTGGAGCGAAGGAGTAAATGATACTTGTAACTTGGTGATTCCTTTTTGAAGAAGTTTCTGAAAAAAAAAAATGTAGATAGTTCAGAAGTGGGCCTCATAGACTTGAGTAATTAAGCCTGAGAGATGCCTTTTTAGGGAATAACATCTATTGACTTAGGTGACGAACTTGGGATAAATAGCTGAAAGCTCGCTACAAGGGTCATGAGAAAAGTCTGAGAAAAATGAACTTAAAAGAGCTTGTATGAATGATAGTTGATTGATTGAGATGGTTGAGGTTCGAAGGGGTATTTTTAAAACCTAGTAGCCTAAGATCGCCTGGTCTGGGACTTACTGACCAAGGAAACCGTCTTAATTAATTAATTAATTAAATGAGTTAATTGGACTCGAATAAGTAAATCCAAGGGATGCCTTCTACGCGGAGGGAATAACGTCTGTTAACTCGAGTGATGAACTCGGGACTATCGATCGAAAGTTCGTTACATGGGTTGGTTAACTTAGTTAAGTGCTTTAATGGTAAACTCTTAAGATTAACTTAAGAATTAGATGAAACAGAAAAGGAAGAGCTAGGAGACAAGTGGATACAACATGCCTTTAGTCCCTGTTGTGTTGCTTACAACAGTGGTTAAAAGGATGGTATACTTTATTTTACTAGTCTCGATCTTGTGGCAATTCTGACTTTGGGAATTTTAGTTTAAATGATAAAGGTAATAGTTTAATTCACTTGGATTAGCTTTGGGAATTTTAGTATTTGTATTTTGTATACAACTAACGATAAGATTGAGTAAGGATTATCAATGATTGAGGTGTAGCATGAAATCGATGATGCTGAAATATCTTCTTGATTGCTGGAACTTATGAGAATTGGTCCTTTGGGTTTTCTGTAATCCGTGTTTACTTGAGGACAAGCAAAACCTTAAGTGTGGGGAAATTTGATAAGAGTAAATTAACCCTTGTAAATTATGGGCATTAATGATGAATTTGTGTAGTCTTTTGAATAAAATCAATGCGAATTCAGTACTTAACAGATAAATATATATGTTTTAGGGTATAATACCAAAGAGAAGGAGAAAGATAACAAAAGGAGCATGATTGAAGCTTAAAAGATCATAAATGGAACATGATTGAAGCTTAAAAGATCATAAATGGAGCATGATTGAAGCTTAAAAGATCAAGATAAAGTTACTCATGGACAACATAGGGAAAGCCACGCCCGTGTCATGAACCATGGGCATACCTAAAGACGAAAGTGTCACTTGGAAAGGAAGCACGGCTTGTGATAGGGGTGTGCTTGAAGCCGTAGCAGACGTTGCGAAGACGTGGAAAGCTCCAGAACTTGGCACGGTTTATAATCTAGCCGTGTTGCTAGCCATGTTGGGAGCCGTGTTCCTAGTCGTGTTCCTAGCCGTGCCAAACACTGAACAAGAATGAGGAGTTACAGATTATCGACCAGAGGGAGACACGGTTTGAAATCTGGCCATGTTGTTAGGCGTGTAAGGCGACTGTTATTCACTTGTCGAGATTCACTTGGAAAAGGAAAGATACAGTCGTATCTTTCCAGCTGAAGATGCTCGACCATTCCTTAGGAAGTATAAATAGAACAACCCTAAGGAGAGAAAGAGGAGGCGACACAAGAGAAACCCTAGAAGAGAGAAGTTGTTGCTAGAATAGTTTTCGGATTTGAAGCCAAGATATTTCGTGTTTGAATTTTCTTTATGGACTCAATTATTTTCTGTTTTGCTTTTCTTATTAGATTCATGAGTGGCTAATTGTTTCATACCTGTTCCCTTGAGAAACCCCTGATTGTCATGTGACAGAATTGTTGATGTTTAATAATTAATTCTAACTTTGATTTTTATTCATGTTGCAATCATAGTTTTTCACTTGATATTAGTATATTGGGAGGGGTTTTGATCTTGTTTTTAAAGATTGAAAATCGTTTAATAGAGTAATCTGGCATGAATAAAAAGACCCCTTTTAATCCTAGAGATGGTTATAGGGGGTTTTTCTGATTGAACGAGGCCCATTGTGGTTATTCAATTAATTAAAATTTAAATTGTTTAATATTTAAAAAGGAGATTTTAATTATTTTAAATTAAAGATTAAGTTTTTGATCTTGAGAAAGACCCAATCTAGGGAAGAAAATTTGAATTGGGTAATAAAGGGGACGTGATTAAGAAACATATTTTCTTTTTTTTGTTACAGCACTACTTTCTGTTAAATTTTGATACCTAAGATAAAATCCTATTTGAAATTTTTGTAAATGTTTTGGGAAAATTTTTTTGAACCGATTCAACATCAAGTCAGAGGGATGTCCGTAACCAAATTTTCCACCTAGATGGCCTTAGCATGGAGTAGGTTTTTATAAAAAAGGTAATACTATGAAATTTGGAAAGGGGAATTAATACCTTTAGCAAAATGATGGCAAAAAAGAAACTCAGATACTGAGCAAAATTTTTGATGGTAGATAAGGATAAATAGGGAGGGGTTTGGGAGAAGACTAGCGACAAAAAGTTTTGATCAAATTTTTATGGGTTTGGTTAGGGATTTAGGCCTAAGGTGACGACCCACTAATGTTGAGTATGGAAGATTAAGAAACCTTTGCAACATTTGGAGGATAGCCCCATCTTTTCCCTGGATGAAGGGCTGTTTTTTTCAGGGCTAATAAGAAACTAATATCCATACCAGCTTTTTATCTAAAGCATACAAACCCAATTTCCTTAGAAGGAGGGGATCAATTACAACCTAGCCTCCTTTACAAAATTACAATAAAAATTTCTAATTACAAACAAAAGTCTTTCAAAAAACCATAAAAAAACTTTTTCAAGCACTGCATCTCAACTCCAAAGAAAAAAATTACACATTAACCATCCGCTGTTCAGATTTTCATGTAGCAAAAGGGGGGGTTCTAAAGGTTTCCCAAACTCTATGGGCCCCCCACATTCACGAAAAAATGGATCTCTGGCCATATCGAAGCATCGGGTGGGGGACCTGTCAGCCCCGAGAATGAATATTTCACTTCACCCAAAATTTTCCAATGGTCCCCGTTTTTAAAGGGCCTAAATGGCCTGGATTTGACCACATATAATCACACAATTTCATGCATGAAAACTCAATAAAATAAAAAAAAACTAAACTTTTTAAACCCCTGGATCACGAGCAATAAAAACATTAGTGCAAATGATATTTTAAAACATAAGACAAATTAAAGATACGAAAAATTTATTTCAAAGGTTTAGGTACAAGCCCACTGCAAGTCCCCAGGGTTCGCCACCTGTCGAGCTAATTTAAAAAAAAAAATTTTTATGCCCTAATCCGATTTATATTAATTTTCATGCTCACAATATAAATCCTCGACAAAAACTAGGAAGTTTTTATTATTTGGATCGCCCCCCAAATTTGGGATTGGGGAAAAAAATTATGGAATTATAATTAATTGAGCGGATTAATTCAATCTAAAAAACTATCGATGAAATCTCCTCTTTTTATTTTTATGAAAGGGAAAAAAAAGAAGAAAGAAAAACCAAGATTCTCGACTCGGGGGCTACCTCAAAACCTAATTTAAACCCCCTTATCCTTTTTTAAGTTTGAAATTTTAATCCTTTTTTGCAAAAAAAGAAAAATATTTTGAAAAAAAAAAATAAGGATTTTCTAACAATATTTAAAAAAAATTTTTTTTTTTTTTTTTAGAGTTGCCCCCTAAAGGTGCCTACAAACCCGTTATTCGGATCAAACAATTATGGTTTTTCTTTTAAAAACCTTAGTGGATTAGTTAATTTTAATTTCAAAACGCGGGTTTTACATTTATTATCATTTAAATTTTTTTAAAGAAACTAACCTAAGCTTTAAATTTTTTCTCTTTTTTTAAAAAAAAAACAAAAAACCTCAAATTTTTGAAAAAATGTAAATTTTTTCTTTCATTTTTTTTATGAAAAAAAATTTTTCAAAGTGATAAAAAAATTATTTATTTTTTTAATTAATTTTTTTATTAATTTTTCATTAATTTTGTTTTAATTTTTTTTATTAATTAAATTTTTTTTTGCACTCTAAACTTAGTCTTTTTAAACTTTCCTAAAAAAACTACATCTTTTTTTTTTTATTTTTTATCTATTATTTCATTTCAAATAATATAATATAAATTTTTACAATAAAAAAATAAATAAAATAAAAAAAAAAAAGGGGAGAGATCCGCAAACCCTAACGTAGGTCGCATTCGGTCGATTTGGGTCGGGCAAGCAACAACGAGGGAGCCTTTGACAGTGACTTTTTGGCAGCATTGACATGATTTAATGGGTCTTCCGAGTTTTCTGGGGGAAAGGGAAGCGGTGGTGGTGATGGTTTTCGTTAAAACCCACCCTAGCGGGGGTTCGAGAAACTAAGACGATTTTTTTGAGAGGAGAAAGAGAAACTCCAGTAATTTTTTTTTTCTTCGTGTTCTTCTATTTCTTTTTTTTCTCCTCCCCCCCCTCCTTTGCATCATCGAGCCTTATTTATAGACTCCCAAACCGAGCTTGATAAGCCAAATTTTCCTCACCGTAAAACCTACTCAATCCCTTTTCTTCTTTTTTTTGTTTGTTTAATCCTTGGTTTTCTATTAGGATTGTAAAAATAGATATTTTTAAAACTTTTAGCAAAAATTTTTTTTGGATTTGCGTTCAAATCGAATCGAAAGGGCGGATTTCGTTCTCCTTGCATAAATCGTTTTTCTCGCCGAAGGAAGAAACAAGCACGTCCAGGCCGTCCCTTGTGCAGCCCAACACGCTGACACGGGCACCAAAAGGGAATAAAAAAAACAAAATAGCATAAAGGCCTTCCGTGAGAGTCGAACCTACGACCTTTCCCTTCCCACTTTCGCCCAACGACACACGACCAAATTAAGCTAGCCCAAATCTCGATTTTTTTTTTACGAAATTTTATATAAACCAAAATATTTTAATTTTAATTATTTTGAAATCAAATTTAATAAAAACCCTAATATTTTTAAATTTTTTTTTTACCTTTATTTTCTATATTGGGTGTTTTTCCCTTTTTATTTTTTTTTTATCATTTTTTTTTCCCTTTATCTCTGAAAAAAAAAAATATGATTAAAAAAAAAAGGAAACTTTAAATTAAAATTTTTGAGGAAAAAAATGGAGTTTTTACATTTAGGAAACTCTAAGATTTGGTTTCATTTAATTCCATGATTGTATGGGGAAAGGGGGTTAAAACAATATGGGTGGTATGAAAAACAAATAGGGTAACTAGGGAGAGTTTTTTTTGGTTTTGGGTTTAAGGTTCATAATAAAAATTTTTGAAATAAAAATTTACTATGATAAACCAAATTTATGTTAAAAAAAATTTAAGGGGTCAAACCGATGTTTTGAGGTCTATGGAGGTTGCAAAAAATTTTTCGAATTTTACCAAACGAGAAAATATCATAGCTTAAGCTCTTTTTTTATTATCCTAGCTTTTCTTTACCCAAATTATTCGTTTTTCTTTGGGAATGTGTAATAATATTTTTTATGAACTTATTAGTCTATTTCTTTTCTTTGGAGTTTTATTACGACTTTGCATTTAGGGGTGGAAAGATCCCAAACAGTTCCCAAATGCACATTTCGGCAATTTAGGTTTGTTTTATTCAACCCAAATTTTTAGTTGTTCTAAAACTCTGTTTTTAAAGCTAGGGTTAATCATCCATCATTTAAGGTCTAATTATTCACTTTTAATCTAGTATTTATCTAAATTATGTATTCATTTAGGTCCATACATCTCAATTTTTCTAAAAATGAAATACTAAGTGTTTATAACCTTACTCACTTTAGACCTATTTCCCCGTCACATTCTCACTTCCTTCTATTAATTTACATGTCTAAACATATCAATTTTAAACATTTTTTTGAGTTTTTACTCTTAAATCCACACCCATTATGCTTTTCCATCCAAAACCCATAATCAATCCTAAACCTTTTTTTTATCTCATTTTTTATTAGTAAAAGAGAAAAAAAAAAATTTTTTTCAAGCTAACCGTTTTAAATTATAAGCATTTTAACAAATTTTTAAAAATCCAATGACCCATTTAATATCTACAGACTTCTAAATATCCTAAGTAAATTAAAGTAAAAGGAATCAACATGTATGACCAAAAAAACCCCAAGGAATGCATGGAGAATGAAGGGAAGGGCATTATATAGTGCAAGCAATATCAAGAAAAGGAAAAAACCAAAATTGAAAAACAACCAACATCATGCAGGAAACCTAACAATATAACATATATTTGGAAAAAAACCCTTTTTTTTTTGTGTGTTTTTTTACCACATTAGGGGGGATGACGATTTTCGAAAGTTTGCAAGGGGGTTTTTTCCCCTTTAATTAAATTTAAGGATCCCCAAGAAATTTTTTTGCATGCACACAAAAAAAAAAGCTACAAGGGTAAGATTTAAGATTTAAACTTACCCATAATTTTTTAGTTTTAGGTACTTCATCTTTTATGATTTAAGACCATTAAAATAAAGAAATCAACCAAACCTGTTATAGGCCTTCAAGAAAAGGGGTTGGTTTTTAGGAAAATGAATGAAAGAAGAGGGGGAAATAAATGGGGTTTAATGGAGAAAGTGATAGATTTTTTGTTTTTTAGAGGATTGAGGAGTGAATGCGGGTTCAGTAATTTGGAATAAGGGAAATGATAGCAATTGGGGTGTATAAAAGGGTAAAGTGCTTGAAAAAAGGGGAAAACATATATGACTACATGGAGGGATTAACCTTTGTGTTGGTTGAAACAAAAAAAAATAATAAAAAAAATAAGATTATTATTATTATTATTTTTATTTTCGATGTTCAGTACCATTCAAATCTTTTATTGCCATTTTTTCTAAAGTTTTAGAGATGTCCATGGGGATAGTTTTAAAATTTCACCTTTTGAGGGCAACCTTTATATAAATTCTTTTAAATTTATATGAATTCCCCTAAAAAAAGCATTATTTTTACCTGTGTAAATATAATAGGTTTTTTAAATTGTTAAATCCTTTTTTTAATATCATATAAGAGTTTTTTTAATAGGGAATTAAAATTTTGGGAACATAATTCAAATTATAATTAAGGCATAACTGCTATGTCAACAAGGTTTCCTTTTGAAATAGTATTTTATTATCTTCATAAAAATGTTATTTTGATAGTATTTTTTATTATCTTTATTATTTATTTTAATAAAAAAGGTTGTCCAACACTGAATAAGTTATCCTAAACTTTTTTTAAAACTATCATTTTTAAAGGGGAAACCCATTAAACTCTTATCCTAAAATTTCTTCCTTGTCGACCAATCCAATCGTCTTTTTCTCCTATCATCATTTTTTTCTCACATCTTAACCTAAATTTTAGGACCAACTTAAAAAACTTCATTATTTGTACCATTTTCCCCTTTTTTTTACTTGGTAAAACGGGCTATCTACTCCCCCAATACAAAATACCATTTTTCTTCCAAATATACAAATCCAATTTTTAAAAGGTGCACACAACCCTTTGGGTAGTTTTTCTAGAAATCTCTTAAAAATCTTCCAACAAATTTTAAGTACTTTAATAATTGGCACAAGACTTGCGATTTTAAAACTTGTCAAGCTACAACATTTCATAAGACCATAACTTCGACAAACATTTTAATTTCTCCTTGAGTCATTAATATGATTCTCCTAATCCTTGACTAGCATCATCTGGGATTCCAATTTTAAAAAGGACTTATAGGTATAATAAGAACTTCTTACTATTTATAAAGGCAAGGTTTCAAATTCATGTACTTTTGTCAATCAAAAATAAAAGTCTTCCTAACAATTAAATAAAAATTTTACTATGGGAACTACATACACCCTATCTCAACCTTAGAATACTAAAATGAAAATTAGAACCATGATGTCCCCAAAGGGTAATTACAATATAAAAAAGGATTGGAACAAACAATGTAACCAATTCCAATCAAATGCTTAACTCAACTTGCAAATGAAACCCAAAAAATTGTGTAAAATGGAAGAAAAAATGAGGAAACCAATCACTTACCAAATTTTTTACACCTAGTAAAATTTAGGAAAAGACAAAAATTATTAATTCACAAAAATAACCCAAGCTAACCGCCACAATCCCAAGGAAAAATTTGAAAAGATTTTAAAGCATGGAAAGGAGAGCACTCCTCCGGCAAACATTGAAATTTTATCTCAAAAATTTTGTAAAAAAAACCCCCTCAATAACAAGTTTTATATTTATTCTAAATAAGGAAAATTCAACAAGACAAAAGATGTTTGCCCGGGTCCTTTTAGAGCAATTTTAAACTTTTTCCCCAGTGAAATGTAAGTAACGTAGGGCCAATTTCTCCACATGAAAGCAAAAAGTAACTGTTTCTCTTGCTTTTTGTTTTACGAAGGGCTCACACAACAACATTAGGGTTTGAATCTCGCCCAAAAGGAAAATTGTGCCATTTTCATTTTTTTTTCCTTTAGATTCCCACGTCGGCCTCAAATTTACGGACCCCATCATGTGCTCGGGCACTTGTCGCTCAACCTTCAATCAATGATCGAGAAGGGAAACAATAATCCGTTTTTCCAAGCGGATTTTTAGCAAAAAACCACCGTTATTTAACTAATAGCTTGATAAATATCACATTAAAAAAAAAAGATTAAAAACAATTTTTAACAAGAAAAAAAACAAAAAAGGAGTATATCCCCACTTAGATTGGTGCAATCCAAGGCCCCCCCCATTTATCCATGAACTCCTAAAAATAGATAAGGGGCCACAACTTCAAGAGTTGGAAAATTTCAAAAAAAAATCCCTCAACTTTTCGACAAGAACTTTCCCTAGGATCCAAACTGCCACCTTCCCTCTGGGGAGGCTCCACTTACACACAACTTTAGACCGCCTTTTTAGGCATTAGAAACTCTTTAGGTCACGTAGAAGAAAAAAACCAAATCTTTTGATCCAAATTTTTCTGGATCAACAAGATCGAAAAACACCCAACCCCCACCCCCGGCCCCCCTTCGAAAACACCCAACTATTTTAGGGCAAAAAAAACACCAAAATCAATTCCAAACCCAAAAATCTAAAAAGCACCCCAATCCCCCTTAAAACTGCCAAATCCCCGCCGATGAGGAGCCCACCACCACACCCAGATCCGACCTATAACTCGTAATCCGACCCGCACCATCTAGCAATCCGTTATTTTTTCCCCTTATTTTTTTATTTTTATTTGTTCATTTTTCATTTTAAAATTTTAAAAAATAATAATAATTAAAATAAATAATAAAAAAAATAAGTATCCATCGGGTTGCAGGGTGAAATACATCACCCGATAGTTAAAAAAAAAATAACAATAAAGAAAATAAAAATCTTTATGTAAAAAATTCAATAAAATTAAAATTAAATAAAAAATAAATCAATAAAAATATATGAAAATAAAAATCTTTAGTAAATGGGGTTTTGAAAAAAAAAAAAAATATAGAAAAATTAAAATTAAAAAAATAAAAAACCCCTAGAAAACAAAATTTAAGGACAAGTGAAAAGATAAAAATAAAAAAATTAAAAATTTTTTTATTTTAAAAGGTTTTTAGTTAAATTAGAATAAATTATGATAAAGAAATAAAAAAAACTTTTTTATTAAAATATAACTTTTTAGGGTTTTTATCCTTAATTTTTTTTCAAAAAAAAAATTTAAATATTTTTCCAAACTTGGGTTATTTTAAAATTTTTCAAAAACAACATCTAATAATCAAAGCTAATGGGAAATGCCCTTAAACCGAGCAAATGTTGGAGGGGGACCATGAGGCATTATGGCTAGATTCTTGTGTGGATGAATCGTGAAAAGCCAACTTTGGGGAAAAACAACAATTTGTGGAGTTGGGGACAGGTGCATAGGCCAGAAAGTTGACGACAACCAAGAAGCGAAAGTCACTTGATTAGGAATCACAACTACTCGAATTCCACTCTTTTTGGAAAGGGGACAGGGGAAAGGGGGAAAGAAACCATTAAAGGGGCTATATGGGGGGAACTTGAAAAGCACCCCAGCCACAAGGAAGAGGTAACCATAAAACTAAAACTTTAAGAAATCGGGATTTTAAATGTTTTAAGTGTTTGGGGATTGGGCAAATAGATCTCAATGTCCAAATCAAAGTGATGATCATGCCCCAAAAGGTGGGAGATTGAAACTGTTATGCTGTGAACATGCCACATTAAAGATGTTAGTGATTGTAATATGCGTAAAGGCGGGTCTTTGTCATTTTTTGTTCCCTGAATATGGATTTAAACACGAAGAGAATACAATGTGTATGAGGAAAATTTTTTTTCACACTCAGCCATATACAAGACAGGGTATGTATTTGATCATAACAAGGGACTGGTTTTAATGTAGCAATAACAACTTTTTTATAAATTGGGTTTTGTCCACTCTAAAACACCCCAAACCCATACAAGTTGCAATGCTAAAGAATGTGAGAAGTAAGGGTAAACATATGTATTTTTTCAATAGGAAAATATGGATAAGGTCCTTTTGATGTTGTACCTATCATGCTGGTCTCTTTTACCGGAAGGCCTTTGGAAATTTTGACGGGAAGCCTTAGTGGGTACAAAAATGGTACTCATTTGTGAAGGAGGGAAGAAAGTTACATTGTTTTAATACCCCCAAGCCCAATGAGGGGATCAACTAGGGTTTTTAAAAAAAGCCATTTGTGAAAAAGGGAGGTAAACCGAAAAAAAAACATGGTTTGTTAGGGGGTTTAGGAGCCATTTGGTTAACTAATGCACCAGTACACTCACGGACTAAAGAACCATGTTTTTTCATGCTCATTGGGAAAATTTTTGTTTTTTACTTTAATGATATTCTTTTATAGTAAAAGTTTTTGAGCATAAGGAACACTTAGGGGTTTGGGGGGGGGGGGGGGGGGGGGGGGGGGTGTGCTGAGAAGGGAAAAATTATATGCCCAATTTGAAAAGGGGCATTTTTTGTATAAATCGGGGTTTTGGGTTTTCTTATTTCACAGGGGGAATACAAGTGGATAAGAAAAGGGCAAGCCTCAAGGATTGGCCATCCCCTAAACATTGACGAGGTAAGAATTTTTTTTTTTGGTTAGCTTTTTTTATAGACGTTTTTTGCGTAATTTAGCATTGCTCCCCCTGACTGAAGAATAAAAAAGGATGTTAGGTTTTTTTTTAAAGGGGAATAGAACAAAAAAATGCCTTTAATGTATAAAGAAAATTTTGTTCTCTCATTTTTATTCTGCCTGATTTTTTCCAAAACTTTTTAGATTGAATGTGATCTCCGGAAATTAGTATAGGAGCCGTTTTGAGCGGAAACACCCTATTGCTTTCTTTAGTGAAAAGCTAAATGAACTCTTTTAAATCTCGACATTTGACAAAAAGCTCAAGCATTTTTGCATGATTGGAGATTTTCACATTACATGGTCGAAAGAATTTGTTATTTACACGGATCATGAATCTTTTAAGCATTTTAAGGCCCCAACAAGTTTGAACAAAAAAAAAGCAAGATGGGTTGATTTTTTAGAGATTTTCTGTATGTGATCCAATCAAGCAAGTAAGGAAAAATGGTCAATGCCCATCTCGCAGGGATGCCTTTACACTATTCTTTTGGGGCTAAATTCTTGGGTTTGAACACATAAGGGAATTCTAATACCAGATTTTGATTTTCATTTTTGTATCATGCTTTTGAAAAGGGTGCATTTTATAAATTCTATGGCACGATGGGTTCCTTTTTAGGGAGAACAACTATGCATTCCTAGGTGTTCAATCGAGATTTTTCTTAGCTTTAGTCGCATGGTGGAGGTCTTATGGGGCATTTTGGGATTGCAAGACATTTGATTGCGAAAAAACATTTCTTTTTGCCTCATTAAAAAAAGATTGGGAAAAGTTTACTTGATGCATACTGTAAGAAACCAAGTCTAGAGTCAAAACCCCAAGGCTATACTGCCTTTTTCCAAACCAAAGAACCCCTTAAACAATGTTTCGATGGATTTTGTTTTTTGGGGTTTTCCTAGGGCTAAAAAGGAAGATTCCCTTTCGGGATTGTGGATCATTTTTTTGAAAAAAGGGACATTTATTCCATTCACAAACTAATGACTACGCATGTTTTCTGAATTTTTCTTTAGAATTTTACATTTGCATGGGGTGCCTAGGGGCATAAAAATTGATAGAGATTTAAATTCCCCGTATTTCTAGCAGTTTTTGGGGGAAAATGGGGAAAAAAGTTTTATTTTCTACCACATGTCACCTACAAACCATGGACAAACAAAGACATAAAACATTGACACCTTTTAAAGTGCGTGATAAAGAAAAATTTGAAAACTTAGGAAGAATGCATTCCCTTCATTAGTTTTTGGGACAATGATTTTGCATTCTTCTACTGGTTTTTTTTCCTTTTGAGATTTTTATATGGTTTTAATCCTTTAACCCCCCTATTATTCTTTTTCCTGTGAATGAGATTACTAGTCTAATGGCAAAAAGAAGCTGAGATGGTAATAAGATTCATGAAGAAAAAGACATCAATCATGAAGCAAAAAGAAATAATGCTACCCAATTAACAAAGGCAGAAAGAAAGAAAATTTTTAACCTGAGATTAGGTATGGGTGCATATAGGAAAGAAGTTCCAACTCGAAGGTGGACTAAAAAGATCCAAAAGGGGAAAGGACCATTTAAGTGGGGCTAAAATCAATGACAAAGCATTAAGTTTAAATTTTCCAGGTGAGTAAAATGTTACCCCTTAATACAAATTCAATTTAAGACGAATCCTTTGAAGAGAGGGAGCATGATGGGGGACCCTCTCAAGGTTTGGTATTGAAGGGGACAAATGCAATCAATGGAATTGGGAACACAAAAACCCGAACGCCAATCACAAAAGGGGAAGCAAAACAGATCAAGCAAGCATACAAGGGTTTGTAAAGATAATTTTTTTAAAATGAAGTAAGTCTGGAATAAAATTTGGAGACATTATTGGGCCGAACCCAAATTTATTAATGTCAACAAGCCCAAAAAAAGGACCCATATCAGCCAAGGAGAATTACGGATTCTAGAAGATAATTAGGTCATTGCTTCATCACAAAAATGATTAGTTGTTTTAAAGCCATTAATTTTCTTTGATAGTGGGTTTTTAAGAGAATGCAGATTTTTTTTTTCATTAATTAACCTTTGGAAATCCATAAATAGGGCATCAAAATTGGTTGAGGAGGAGATGAATTTTCAATTGAAAGTCATTTTTAATCTTTCTTTTTTAACAAGCAGCCGGGGTTTTGATCTTGTGAGTTTAAGCTCAGTTTAATTATTTTCTTTTCTCTTAAGGAATAGGTTTTAAAAATTTTTTTTTTTTCTTTCTTCTTATTAATATATATTACCCATTCTTGTCTCCATAACAACGGGGCATGTTTTTTTTTATCCAAAATTGGAATTTAGGGAATTCAAATATTGATTGTTTGTTGTTGGGTCCCCACAACTCAATTCGTTGATTTCGTATCATTTTTTTTACAAAGCTTGACCATTTTTGCTCCGCCCTTTTGGGTTGGCCCTTCAGGTTTGTGGGTTTCCCCAAATTTCCACTTGATTGCATTTGTCCTCTTCAATACCCAACCTTGAGATGGGCTCCCATCAAAATGGTTTGTCAGTCACATTAAAGCATTGGAGCAAATTTTATGAGGGATCCTTGCTCCACAAACATATGGAAACACGTATGGCGGGTTTTAATTATCAGGGGTACATCCACTCAGTAATGGGGCAGGGTACTCAAATGAACAGTGGGAACATTGCATGGGTGGCTAGGGGGAATCATTGCACTAAAGCCATACTCGGATGTAGGAGTATCTAGTTGTACCTTTTAAATTTGGGATTTTGGTTATATTTTTTTACTTCCCAAATTAATTTTCCAAACAATTGGGCCCTTGCAGGGCATTACCTACATAGGGGCATTTGAACGGTAACCCTTAACTATAAGATCTAACGACCATTAACAACCCAAAATCGCCCACCTTATTAATACAAAAATTGAGGGGGTAGGGGGGTGAAGAAAAAAACAGACTTGGGGGGGACCCGAAGGAGTGATAGAACCAGCCCACCTTACGAAACCCAAACCAAACATTTGGAATGTAACCCCAAAATGCCAAATAAATTTAAGTGGAACCGCAACCGATGCCTACAGAGGGCAAGAAACCTTTGGGAAAATCGTTGACGGGCCCCAATCGGGGTGAAAGACCCATTGAAAGTCTAATTTGCGCCAGGAAGAGATCCGATAAGTTCAAGAGAAGTTCTTTGGGAAAAACCCAAAAAGGAAAACTCTCAAATTATATAATCAATGTTGTATTTAAGTTTTTGTTTTGTTTTCCAACCCCGCACTATTAAAGGGTTTTCAACTCAAAAGGAAAAAAACCCAAAAAAACATAAAATAAAAAAAGTTGCAAAAAAAAAACAACCAAGCAAAGTACTCCGTAAAACCGGCGGCATACGGGCGGGGTAGTCCCCTATGCCCTAATTGCAAAAGCCGCTCAAAATCGCAGCATTAACCCAGCTTTTCCCAAAGGGGTAGCTTTTATCCTTATCTTTGATCCCTTTGTTAACACCCTTAATGACTTTACAAATCAACCATTTTCAGTTGCCCCCAACTTTTCCCGCTTCTTGGGTATCCTTTTAAAAGCTTGTTAAGTGCTTCTTTAATCGTTTCGCTTGAGTTCTTTTATCGGTCCAAATGGGACTTTAAGGGGTCCACATTCCCCCTTCTAGCTTGGCTCCCACAGGGTTTCATCATTTTTCCCTCCTCTTAAAAGGGTTTGTCCTCAAATCACGCCTACATTAAAAAAGACTCGATCATAACGTTAAAATAGCACTTACTTGATCCACCTGGAAATCTAACTTTTAGGCTTACATTGGCGCTCAAATTTGAAATGTCCATCGCCTCTAGGAAGTAATTTAAAAAAGAT
>JBBMOL010000343.1:0-41633 GCA_037954665.1 Laguncularia racemosa
ATTTTTCTTAGATTCATAGATCTGGAATATGAATTTATGCATGATATTATATTAGTTAATTGAGAAATGCTCATATGATTAGATCTAATGCAATTAATGAGATTTGATTGTTCTTCTAGAGATAGGAAACAAGAGTCTTCTGTTTACATCGATTATTTTGATGCGAATTCATGTGCTTTATGCAATTCTAGGTTGCTATTAACTAAGGAGAGATCCTATTTGATAAACCTAGGATTAGATATGTTAATATAGTTTAGAAAGTAGTTAACTTGACTAGAGAGTTCGATATTATAAAAAGTCAATTACAACAATCTTTAGAAATCTAATGAATTACATGATAGAGAAGGAGTAGAATAAGATCTAGGTTGCTTTTGTTAATTGATAAATCTTCAGAACCATTGTTGTTAGTGAGTTGTTAGTTTTGACATTAGAGTAATCAAGTTTCGAACAACATTATTAAGCGACGGTTAGATAATAGGAATGGAGTTAGTACTAGTAATTGGTGTATCTCTGAGGGACGACCTTGTGCTTACTTGCTATATTACGCTACGATAGGTGCACTTGCCTATTACTTCGTAGTAGGATTAAGAACAAGAATTCAATTTATTAAAACTACGATTGGCAATGATCAACATGAACAATGGCAACAATTTCCAATGAATGTAACCAATTCTTCAATTAGAATGTGTTCAATCTTAATTTCAAATATGATATAGCTCTGATACCAAAAGATGATGTGCTCAAAACCAAGCCCAAGCACAAGCAATTGAATCAAAGAAACAAACCCTAACTCACAATTAAAATCGGTCCAATGGAATCAAGAAATTGCGTGAACCCTAATGGAATTTTGATGAAATTCGAAGGTCAAAAGAAGCAATTAACAATCTACCTATGTAATCTTCACCAAATAACATCAATTACAAGTGAAATCCACATGAGTTATATCAAGAAGAATAGATCAAAAGCCGTGATTTCAACTTCTTCCCACAATTCTAATTCACGTCACAAATGAAGTTGATGATAACAAGTACTAAAACAATCAATCTTATAACAAGATAATTGATCACAAATGCAATAAAAAATCTGACCAAGAACTTCCAAATCAACCCTAAATATGACTCACTAGTGATGAAATGGAAACACAACAAAGAAGGAATTGATACTACTTACAATTGCCCTTTGTTGCACTCGCCACAATTTCAACTCTTGGAAATTGAAATTGATAAGAGAAATTGGATTTAGGAAACCCTAAGCCTTCTCACGAAAATATGATGTTCAAAATCTAAAAAATTTAGCCTCCTCAAACCCAACTTTAAGCAAGTATTTATACTTTCTCCCTTTAGGGTTAGAAAATGCACAAAATTACAACTATGCCACTTTTAAGGTAGCCAGTCCTAAATGACAATTACAATCAAAATGAAAGTGTCCCAAAAGAAAATCACAACATAAAATGGTCCAAACAACAATTACAAAATAAAACAAAATAGTCTTCATCATGCAAGATCTTCCATAGGATCCGTCAGCCCAACTCATCGCTGGTTCAAGTCAGTCCATGGATAACCCACAAGCTGAGTCTAAGTGAGTTTGTCCATCGCCCTATAAAATATGATAAGCATGCCTATTGGAATATATAATACATGAATAAGATAAAAGAGGTTAGTAATGAATAATTCTAGGGTCGATTTGCTCAAAATGGGCCCTCATCGCTAAGATTCGAAATCCTTTGGTTCTTGCCCTAATGATAAGTCTTGTCGGATTTTGATTCCTATCATCTCCTCGAGCCTTAAAAAGATTTAACCTCAAATCTGGCAGATAAAATGCAATAGAGACACCGTTTTCTCCTAACAATCCATCTGAAGAAGTATCTCTGCAGAATCCTAATATCTGAAATACTACAGGGGGTGATTGTTTTCTCTCCTCCATTTCCAAGATGTATCTCATTTGCAACACAAATAATGACCTAGTATCCACCGAGGTATCCCTTATCTCAATCCATTCCACTGATATTGTTTCCCCTTTTCTAACTCATTTGTATGTCACTGGTCCTCATGGTCTTTTAATGGTCGGCCCAACTGCTCATTGCCCTCTAAAACCGCTAAAGGTGAACATAACTGTCTCTGAACAATTTTGCTCTCTGATGATAGATTCATCTGACTCCGACCCTCAGAATCCTCCAATGGTTTACTCAACTGCTCATGAGCCTCTAGTATCTCTAAAGGTAAACATAACTGACCCTAAACAGTTTGGTCCTCTAGTAGTCTGCACATCTGACTATGATCATCAGGGTCCTCTAAAGGTTGGCACATCTATGTCTGACAAATTTTGTGCTCTAAAGGTTGGTTCAACTGCTCATGGCCCATTGATGGCCTATTAATTTGTTGCTAAACCCTTTGAAGCTTTAAAGGTGACATCGGATTCAGAATAATTCGTTTTCCCCTCCTTTTGGAATACATAAGTATTCCTAAAGCCATCATGTAAGACCCTCTTATCATATAACCAAGGCCTGCCAAGCAATATATGGGATGTACACATAGGCAAAATATCACACTCAATCTCATCAAAGTATTTATCCCCTATACTGAATGGTACCCTAGCTCTTTAAGTCACATGCAAACTCCCTTGATCACTAAGCTAATGCAATGTATATGGTTTAGGATGTGGAATAGTCGTAAGTCTTAGCTTTGATACTAACGAGGCGGCTACTACATTGGTACAACTACCACCATCAATTATAAGGACACACAAATTTCCTTGTACCTTACAAGACATATGGAACAAGTTTTTCCTTTGTTCATCATCCTTACTAGTAAATGTAGTGAATGTTTAACGCAATACATTAGCATAATGAAACATTTCACTAGACATGATAGTGTCCAAAGCCAACAACACAATAATTATCTTCACACTTCTAAGGTTCAAGTACACAACCATGCTACAAGTGAAGTACACTCAACTAATTTGTTGGTCCCAATTAGATTAATCAAGAGGGGGGTGAATTGATTAATTGCTTAAAATTTCAATTTTTTGCAAATCATTCAAAAACTCTTGACTAATAAAATCACGTGAATAACAAAAATGAAGAACAATAATGTGCAGTAAATAAAATGAGTAGAGAAGAATAGAACGCTCAGAGATTTATAGAGGTTCCGCCTCGAGTGTCGGTCCTCTCTTCCAGCTCCACGCCGGGGTCCCGGTTGTCTATACCGGTTGTGTTTCACTATATCAAACAAATTGAAAGTATACAAAATAAGCCTCTTCAAGGCGAAGCCTCACTACTGAGTCTTTCTAGCTTCTTCACTAAGCTAATCACTCAAACTACAGTGATGAAAAAACTATCAATTCCTTATACACGAAAGGAATTACGATGACAATGAGGAATATCAAATTTCCTCTATAAAATAGATCACATGTATATGTAAAAATTTTTCTCTTGAAGATGTATGAGCCTTTTATTTTCCGTGTGTTTTTTTTCTTCACAGAAGAACGTTCTCTCTTCTTCTTTTTTATTTGAATTGAACACTCCTTTTATGAAGAGAACATAACGGTTACTTGGAGTTCCACGTGACAAGCTTTAATTTATTTTTTGAAATTTTTTTACTTCAAAAATAAGTTGATTCTGTTGGAGAGGATCTGCATTCTGTGATATTTTTTATGAGGATAAGCTTGGATAAATCGGTTTGACCGAGATCTTCTTTGGAGATATTTCTTGGATCAAGTTTGTTGAAGATATCCCCCACATTGTGGACCTTATCTTGATATCCCATATATTGTGGAACCATATCTTCATGTAACAACCATATTTCTTATCCTTATCTTTGTAACTGCCGGATCTCCCAAAATATAGCACAAATATCTAGATTTAAATCTTGATAAAACCTGTAATTGTTATATGATCTCACTTTATAATAAAATAAAATCTTTGAATAAAATCATGTAAAACTTTATGTAAATTAAAAACCCCATGATATAAAATTCAACTTTGGTAAAACACATCAAGCATATTACCCAAATATGCTTGACACGTGGAGCTAGGCCTTGAGATTTATTAAAAACTATCGATACAAAAATTAGAGCGAAATCTGAAAAAAAAAATCGTGACAGGCATGGAAGGTTCTGAAAGTTCTTCTGAAGCAAACCTGTCAAATGTCGTCCTGTTATGAAGGTTCTGAAAGTGCTTCTAAAACAAACCTGTCAATTGTTCTCCTATTGTAAAGGTTCTGAAAGTACTTCTGAAAGATTATCACGAGAACTACAGATACACTACACAACTTCTGAAACATCTTCTGTCAGAACAAAAATAATCTATATAACACTTTTGAAGGTTCTGAACAAGCTTCTGTCTCCTTGTTCAATTTAGAAAAATTTACGTACTATCTTCTGAAACAACTTTTGACAAGCTCAAACATACGTTACACATTATTCCTCTTTTGTCAACATCAAAACTAAATTAGAGAACTTAACATTCTCCCCCTTTTTGATGATAACAAAACACCATTAGATAGACAAAATAGAAACAACTTTCATATTCAAGAAAACATATATTCATATAATAGAAAAGCATCATAAACATAGTAGAATCATTATGAACGCATTGATCATAAGCACAATAGTAAGCAGCATTGATCATAAACACATTGATCATAAGCACTCATAAGCACAATAGAATCATTCTCCCCCTTTTTGTTAACAGCAAAAGGGATAACTGCCCCTTAATCGATGCATAAAAGATAAAAGAAGTCTTTACAACTTGTTTTCAAAACAAAAAAATTAAGACAAGAACTAAGATTTTCTGGATCTTGTAAATCGAGAGGTAAAGGAAGTGGTGGAAGGTTTGGTAGAGGAAGGTTTTTCTGGTGAAGTATCTAAGTCGATTATATGTGCGCCAGAGCGAACATAATCTGGAAAATTGGTGGATAAGAACAGCTTGATTTCACCATGAAGACTTGTGACAGATTGGGATGTTTTATCCGTGTTGGAGTCCAAAGTCTTGAAAGAGTTAGTGATTGAATCTCCTATCTTCCTCACTTGAGAGACAAACTTGTCAAAAGCAATCACATTGTTAGATAAATCTTGCTTGACTCTCGCACTAAACTCATCATAGAGAATTCTATAGTGATGGAGATCAGTAAGCATTTTCTCATAATTTTTCTTAATATCAGAAAGAATATCAGAAGTTTGTTTAACTTGTAACTCCATTGCTTCTAGTCTCCTAAGATCATACCGTTAAAGAACTGAAACTTCATCTGTCAAAGCTGTCTTAACTAAATCTGATTGCTTATGTTTCAAAGCTTCTCGCATAACATTCTTCATTTGTTCCAGATCAACATTGGATGTAGCTTCTTTTGTTCCACTCTTCCTAGCCTCATCAGCATATGGTTGCTTTCTATAATTTGTTCCAAACTTTGTTCTAGGTTCTGAACTAGGTTCTAAACCTCCTTCTTGAACAGGTATTGAAGAAGTTCCAAAAGGAACAATTCTTTTCATATGCCTTTGATGGACAAAATGTGCACCATCATTCGCATACCACAAACAATCCTTAACAAAGATCGACATATGATGAAAAACTTCTTTACCTATCCTCTTTAACTTAATAGGTTCAGAAGAGCTGGTAGGCAAAACTATCCCTTTAAACACAAACAACCGCATGAGTACATTCCCAAATACCAAACTTTCTTTATTTCTCCATATTTGATCAATGACTCTAGAAGCCATGTCTACATTCTTTCTATTAATCATCGCATAGATAAGTTGAGCATGTTCTATAGACATTGAAGTGGAATTGCCCTTCCTTGGACATATACATTCAACAATAATCTTGTGTATGATTCGAGGAAACAACTCAAAATCAATAACCATCACTTCTTTTCCATAATCCATTTGTAAGCCTCCATTAATAGCAGCAAACAGATCATTCCTAGGCATGTTTGTAATCTCTACATCATCATTTACATCATGTAAGTGTAGACATTTAATTACATCTACCATAGAAATTGTAATGTCTTGATCACATACCCTAGAAACTAAAACATTCCCTTCTGAAAGACTTAAACTTCCATAAAATTCTGTCACACACTCGCCATAAACTAGAACTTGAGTAGAGCAAAGTTCCATGCATCCTATGGGTTCTAAAAGTTCATTCCAGTAAAATCCATTACTTGTAAAGAAATTAAAATCCACAAAACTACAAGAACACACCTCATTTTTCTTCCTTCAAAGAGATTTTGAAATTGAGGGTTTCAGACTTGGTACATTCCTTTGTTTTGTTTGCTTCTTGGCTGTTTTCTTAGGCGGAGAGGTTTCTTGAGTAACCTTTTCTTTCCCTTTTGAAGACGATGCAACCTGTTTTCTTTTGGAAATTTTCTTAGAACCTATGATAGATTCGGAGTCAAGGGAACTTGGATTCTCCTCTATTGAAGGTTCTTGATGTTTTTCCGAAGAATCTGAAGATTCATCATGAATCACTAAAGGCTTGTTGGAGGATTTTGTTTTGAAGGATTTTTGTTTGAGACGTTCTGAAGATTTAGACGCCATTGGAGTCACAATGAGAGAGAGGGAAAATAGAGAAAGAGAGAGAAAGAACAGATTGCAAAAAAAAAAAAAATCAGAGAAAGAAGGAAATGAATGAAAAGAAAAAATATATATATTTATGTATTATATGAATAAAGATTTTCAAATATTGAAGGTTTCGGGGGGGAAAAAAATCCAAAAAGGGTTACAAATTCCTAATTCATTTCTAATAAATTCAAATTTTACCTTTTCAAGAGGTTTAGTAAAAATGTATGCAAATTGATTATCGGTTGGCACACATTCAACATTTATATCTCCATTATGCACATGATCTCTAATAAAATGATGTCTAATTTCTATATGCTTTGACCTAGAATGATGCACTGGATTTTTTGTCAAATTTATTGCACTTGTGTTGTCACATTTAATTGGCACAGTTTTAAAATTTATTCCATAATCATTCAATTGTTGTTTTATCCATAAAACTTGTGCACAACAATTACTAATAGAAACATATTCAGCTTCAGTTGTAGATAGAGCAACAGAATTTTGTTTTTTAAAAGACCAAGAAATTAATTTATCACCTAGGAATTGACAAGTACCAGATGTGCTTTTTCTATCAATTTTACAACCAGCATAATCTGCATCAGAATATCCTATTAAATCAAAATTTTGATTTTTAGGATACCAGATGCCCAAATTTGAAGTATTAACTAGGTATTTGAAAATACGCTTTACAGTTGATAAATGAATTTATGTTGGTGAAGCTTGAAATCTAGCACACAAACACACACTGAACAAAATATTAGGTCTTGATGCAGTCAAGTACAATAAAGAACCTATAATACTCCTATAAAGTTTCTCACTTACCTTCTGTCCATTTGAGTCAGAGTCTAACCTTGTTGAAGTACTCATAGGTGTCGTAATCTTTTTGCAGCCATCATATCCAAATTTCTTCAATATTTGTTTTGTGTATTTTTCTTGATGAACAAAGATTCCTTCTTTTGTTTATTTTATTTGAAGCCCCAAAAAGAATGTCAATTCTCCCATCATTGACATTTCAAATTCTGCCTGCATGGTCTCAGCAAATTCTTGACACAACAATTCTTTAGTAGATCCAAAGATAATATCATCCACATATATTTGTACAACCAAGATATCATTATCAAAAGTTTTCAAGAATAAAGTAGTGTCAACTTTTCCTCTATGAAAACCTTTAGAGATAAAAAACATACTCAATCTTTCATACTAAGCTCTTGGAGCTTGTTTCAAACCATATAGTGCTTTATTTAATTTAAAAACATAATCTGATTTGAAAGGATCTTCAAAACCAGGTGGTTGTTCTACATAAACTTCTTCCTTTATAAAACCATTTAAAAATGCACTTTTTACATCCATTTGAAAAACTTTAAAATCCTTATAAGATGCATATGTAAGCATCAACCGTATTGCTTCTAATCTAGCAACAGGTGCATATGTTTCATCAAAATCTATTCCTTCTTCTTGTGAATAACCTTTAGCTACTAATCTTGCTTTATTTCTTATAATTTTACCGTCTTCATCTAATTTATTTTTAAACACCCATTTAGTTCCAATTATAGACTTTCCTCTAGGTCTAGGAACTCAATTCCATACATTGTTTCTTTGAAATTGATTTAATTCTTCTTGCACAGAGATAATCCAATTATCATCATTTAAAGCTTCTTCCATATTACTAGGTTCAATTTTGGATAACAACGTAAAATGATTTTCAAGATTTTGTAAATTAGCTCTTATTTTAACACCAGATTGAACATTGCCTATTATTTGATCAGAAGGATGTGCAGACTTATACCTCCAAGCTTTAGAAGCCTCTTGTTCAAATCTTACACCTTCTGAAGTACCTTCTGTATTTGCCTCTTGAAATAGGTTCTGGATGACCAAATCCTCGAGTGTTAACAGCAGGTGCTTCTAACTTAGGTTCTGAACTAACTTCTACTTTAGAATTGGAGTTCTTTTCTTCATCAGAATCAACATCCTTTAAATCCTCAATAAATTGAACATTTATTGATTCTTCAATAGTTTTTGATGATTTATTGAAAACACGATAAGCATGACTATTTAGAGAATATCCTAAGAAAATAGCTTCTTTAGATCTTTCATCAAACTTACCAAGGTTGAGAGGATTCTTTTTCACAAAGAATTTAAATCCAAAGATATGAAAATATGAAACGTTAGGTTTCTTACCTCGAAACATCTCATAAGCAGTCTTTGATGCCATGGGTCGAATGAAAACTCTATTGATGATATAGCAAGCTGTAGAAACTGCTTCTGCCCTAAAATACTTAGCAATTCCACTTTCATTTAACAAAGATCTAGTCATCTCCTGTAAAGTTCTATTCTTGCGTTCCACTACTCCATTTTGTTGAGGAGTGTATGGAGCTAAGAAATTATGAGATATACCATGTTCTTCACAAAAATTTAAAAAACTTGCATTTTGAAATTCTATTCCATGATCAGTTCGAAGATTAATTATGGAAACTCCCTTTTCATTTTGTATTTGTTTTGCAAATTTTTGAAAAGAATCAAAGGTATCTCTTTTGTGTCGCAAGAATATAACCCAAGTGTATCTTGAAAAATCATCAACAATAACAAGTCCATATTTGCTTCCACCCATGCTTAAGACTCTAGTAGGTCCAAAAAGATCAAGATGCAATAATTCAAGTGGTCTCTTAGTTGAGATTACATTTTTACTTTTATGAGAGATAGAAACCAATTTATTCTTTAAGCAAGTATCACATTTCACATCTTGTTTAATATTTATCTTAGGTAATCCTTTAATAATATCCTTTCTAGATAATTTTTCTAAATGATTAAAATTAATGTGTCCTAGTCGTTTATGCCAAGCAAAAACATGATCATTCAAAGAAATTAAACAACAGACATTATCGATTTCAACTGGTTTTATGAGAGATATTTCTTTTCCTAATTCCTTCAAATAATCTCTCATCATTTTCATTAAAAGCATAGCACTTGTCTTGATCAAAATTCATTCTATAACCTTTATCACATAACTGACTAATACTAAGTAGATTATGTTTTAAACCTTGCACAAGATATACATTTTCAATGAGAAAAGTAGGCATACCAATCGTTCTAGTGGCAATTATTTTACCTCTACTATCATCTCCAAACTTTACATACCCTTTTTCCTCCCAAGTTATGCTATTGAACAATGAAGCATCTCCAGTCATATGTTTAGAACATCCACTATCCAAATACCATGTTCCTCTTATTTTAGCTTCATATTCCTGTACAAATAAAAAGAATTAAGTCCTTTTAGGAACCCAAGCGAGTTTGGGCCCTTTAAAAGATAAGCTCATTTGATTTCTTCGATTTACTTGTTGACTACTGAGCTTATTTCTCTTATAATAGCAAAATTTCTCAATATGACCAAATTTATTACAGAAGAAACATGCATAAGAATTAACATTCCTATACCTGTCATTTACCTGTTTCTTGAAATTATAGTTTGTATAACTTCTGTTATACCTTCTGGTATTGCTTCTGTAGTACCCATTGTGTAGATACCTCTTGTCAGAATAACTTCTATAAAAGTCTCTGGTATTTCCTCTTTTAACATTATTTGTATTCGAAATGTACTTTTTGCTATTGGATTCATCACTTAAGACTTGTTTAGCCTTAACAAAAACTGTATTTTGATTCAATTTTGAACTCGAACCATGCTCATATCCTAATCCATGTTTTTCATTTGAAACTCGTTGTGAAGAAATTAACATGGTCAATTTCTTGTCACTTTCATCAAATTTTTTAAAGGTAGTTTTCAACAAATTGGATAGATCATCAATTTTTACCTTCATGTCACTTGTTTCTACTTCAAGTAGATGATTTTCTATTCTTAATTTTTCAATACTTACATGCATGGATTCATTTTCTTGTTTCAGGATATCATTTTCATCCGCAAGTAAAGTATTTGTTTGCTTTAGTACTTCCTTTTCATTCTTAAGAGCTTTTATTTTGTTTTCATACTTAGCTAATCTTGTATCAGCCCTTTTTAGTGCCTTTAATAGCTTACTCATTTCTACTAGCACGTCAGTATCAGTTATATCTTCATCAGATTCAGAGTATACCTCAGAACTAGCCATTAGACAAAGATTTGCCTCATCCTCTTCTTCTTCTGAATCTTTTGAATTTGTTTCTGTGTCCTCTAAATCACTCCACGTTGCTAGCATTACACAACTTTTCTTTTTATAATTTTCCATTTTCTTGATCAGTGTTAGACATTCATATTTGATGTGTCCTGGTTTTTTTGCATTCATAACATTGAATCTCCCTTTTCTCTTTCTTCTTTTCTTTCTCCTTGTAAGCTTTTCCTTCATCATTATGCTTATATTCAGTACTTTTCTTGAAAACACTAAATTTCTTACCTCTTTGCTTCTTGAGCAGCCTGTTGAGTCTACGTGCTAGAAGACTGATGTTCTCTTCTTTCTCATCGTCGCTATCATCCGTTTCAGTTTCATTTTGCTTTATTTCCTTGACTTTAAACGCAATTCCTTTGGTGCCGTCTTTGCGTGGTTTTTATGTATGACTCATATGCCATGAGCTTTTCTCTCAACTGACTGAGAGTTAGTTTGTTTAGGTCTTGAGCTTCCTCTATAGCAGTTTTCTTTTCATCCCAAGATGGTGGCAATATCCTCAGCATTTTCCTCACAAGATCTGGATCTGGAAGTTTCTTTCCAAGTGATGCAAGCTCATTTGTAATAGCTGTAAACCTGTTAAAAGCATCTTTAACATCTTCATTAGACTTAAAATTAAATAATTCATATTGTTGAATTAAAGCATTTATCTTGGTTTCCTTAATGGTATCAGTCCCTTCATATGTATCGGATAGGACATCCCAAATCTCCTTTGCACTTGCACACGATGATATCAAATAGAACTCTGATGGAGCAATAGTTGTCAGTAATAAATTTTTTGCTTTGTTGTTCTTCTCGATAATTTTCTTCGCGGAATCTGATAAGGTCGAATTTCCATTCAAGGTGATCACATTGTCCCCAAGTGAAATGACCTACCATGAATCATAATGATTAGCTTTAATATAAGTTTCCATACGCATCTTCCAATATGAGAAGTTTGAGCCATCGAAGTAAGGAGCTCGATTAATTGCAACATTATTTTCAACCATTTTGGATCACTCAAAATAGATGAGTCCTGCATTGATACCAATTGTTGGTCCTAATTAGATTAATCAAGAGGGGGGTGAATTGATTAATTGCTTAAAATTTCAATTTTTGCAAATCATTCAAAAACTCTTGACTAATAAAATCACGTGAATAACAAAAATGAAGAACAATAATGTGCAGTAAATAAAATGAGTAGAGAAGAATAAAATGCTTAAAGATTTATAGAGGTTCCGCCTCGAGCGTCAGTCCTCTCTTCCAGCTCCACGCCGGGGTCCCGATTATCTATATCGGTTGTGTTTCACTATATCAAACAAATTGAAAGTATACAAAATAAGCCTCTTTAAGGCGAAGTCTCACTGCTGAGTCTTTCTAGCTTCTTCACTAAGCTAATCACTCAAACTACAGTGATGAAACAACTATCAATTCCTTATACACGAAAGGAATTATGATGACAATGAGGAATATCAAATTTCCTCTATAAAATAGATCACATGTATATGTAAAAATTTTGCGCTTGAAGATGTATGAGCCTTTCCTTTTCCATGTGTTTTTTTTTTCTTCATAGAAGAACGCTCACTCTTCTTCTTTTTTATTTGAATTGAACACTCCTTTTATGAAGAGAACATAACGGTTACTTGGAGTTCCATGTGACAAGCTTTAATTTATTTTTTGAAATTTTGTATTTCAAAAATAAGTTGATTCTATTGGAGAGGATTGCATTCAGTGATATTTTTGATGAGGATAAGCTTAGATAAATCAGTTTGACCGAGATCTTCTTTGGAGATATTTCTTGGATCAAGTTTGTTGAAAATATCCCTCACATTGTGGAACCTTATCTTGATATCCCATATATTGTGGAACTATATCTTCATGTAACAACCATATTTTTTATCTTTATCTTTGTAACCGCTGGATCTCCCAAAATATAGCACAAATATCTAGATTTAAATCTTGATAAAACCTGTAATTCTTATATGATCTCACTTTATTATAAAATAAAATCTTTGAATAAAATCTTGTAAAACTTTATGTAAATTAAAAACCCCATGATATAAAATCCAACTTTAGTAAAACACATCAAGTATATTACCCAAATATACTTAGCACGTGGAGCTAGGCCTTGAAATTTATTAAAAACCATCGATATAAAAATTGGAGCGAAATCTAGAAAAAAAAAATTCATGACAGGCATGGAAGAATCTGAAAGTGCTTCTGAAGCAAACCTGTCAACTATCTTCCTGTTATGAAGGTTCTAAAAATGCTTTTGAAACAAACCTGTCAATTGTTCTCCTGTTATGAAGGTTCTGAAAGTGCTTCTGAAACAAACCTATCAACTGTTCTTCTATTGTAAAGGTTCCAAAAGTGCTTCTAAAAGATTATCACGAGAACTACAGATACACTACACAACTTCTGAAACATCTTCTGTCAAAACAAAAATAATCTATATAACACTTTTGAAGGTTCTGAACAAGCTTTTGTCTCCATGTTCAATTTAGAAAAATTTACGTACTATCTTCTGAAACAACTTCTGACAAGCTCAAACATACGTTACACATTATTCCTCTTTTGTTAACATCAAAACTAAATTAGAGAACTTAACATAATTTTAAGCAGGTAGAATTAAATTCAACTAAAAGTGTTTAAGTAACTAGTTCAATTACTTTCACACTTTAATGACTTACTTGAATTTTAAATTCTACTACTCAAAACCTTCCTTTCTTGTTAAGGTTTCACACTATAATGAATCATAAATTGCTGCACCTTAACATAAGCACAAATGCACAACTCCACTGTCACAAAACTCCCTTGCTCACGGTTCCACCACCACTCACACCACTAACAACAATTCTCTAATCAACACACACAAAACCATGCCAAAAATACACACACACCCTTCACTAACTTTACAAAAATACAACACCACACACATACACCTCCAAGTCACGGTGCTCTTCTCCACTTCCACACAAGTTATCAACCCGTAACTTACTCAACATACACATACGGTGTACTCACTTCCAGCAACAATAATAACACCTTAAATGTATCACTTCCTTACCTTAACACACACAACACTTCTTGTTGCCACCCCTTAAACCAAAACTTCACAACAAAGGCAACAAGCAACAACTCAAATAATTCCACTAATTGCAACCTTCTCTATAAAAGGTAAGACAATTTAAATTCAAACAACAATCCTTAATACTACTTAATAACTACTTTAAATTAATGGATGTGTTTGAATTCAAATTCTACCACTCACTTTCCTTTTTCTTACCTTGACTTCTCACCACTTAAATACACAATAGGCAGCAAGCAAAACACTCACACAACACACCATTCACCGCCACATAAAAATCCCTTATGGTCAAGCTTCACAATGCTTCACGCCACTATCATAATGTTCTTGATAACACATATAATAACCAACACCAAATGTATACAACCTTTACTAAATTAACAAGGATATAACACCAAATACACTCTTCAAGCCACGGCACACCTTCACTTCCACAAACTAAAACCAAAACCGCAACTTCTATACAAGATAAGATAGCAATTTAAATTTGAAAATCAAACCACTTCACTAATTGCAACCCTTCCACATTTCGTAAGAAGTAATTTTCAAATTCAAACAAACACACATGAACTCCTTCAATCTTAATGCTTGTTTTGAAAATCAAATAACTTCCATTCTTTCACACTACTCAAATCTAGAAATTGCAAATGCTCTCCCCAATTCCGAATTCAAACAATGTAAGAATCACAATTCTCTTCTTACACAATTATATTTCCGAAATTGTATTCATAAGTGCACTATCATTCCCCTTAATCAATCATGATCAACTCAAGGATTCCAAGAGTGTTCTAATCTCCAAATGTACAACCACTAATCTACAAGAGAACATAATTCAACAATCACAACAACAAGATGCAATTTCACGCCAACAAATTTTCGGATCAAGGTGCTTCACAACAAACCCCTAACTTCCGAATTAAATTGATAACTAAACCCTTCTCACAACCTCAAGCTCTGATACCAAATTATGATGTGCCTAAAACCAAGATTAAACACATGCAAAACCAATTTGATAGACAAACAAACAATGTAATTAAACTAGTCTCAATCACATGAACAATGGCGTTAATTTCCAACAAATGTAACCAATTCTTCAATTAGAATGTGTTCAATCTTAATTCCAAATATGATATAGCTTTGATACCAAAATATGATGTGCTCAAAACCAAGCCCAAGCACATGCAATTGAATCAAAGAAACAAACCCTAACTCACAATTAAAACCGGTCCAATGGAATCAAGAAATTGCGTGAACCCTAATGGAATTTTGATGAAATCCAAAGGTCAAAAGATGCAATTAACAATCTACCTATGTAATATTCACCAAATAACAACAATTACAAGTGAAATCCACGTGAATTATATCAAGAGGAATAGATCAAAAACTGTGATTTCAACTTATTTCCACAATTCCAATTCACGTCACAAATGAAGTTGATGATAACAAGTACTAAAAAAATCAATCTTATAACAAGATAATTGATCACAAATGCAATAAAAAATCTGACCAAGAACTTCCAAATCAACCTTAGATATGACTCACTAGTGATGAAATGGAAATACAACAAAAAAGGAATTGATACTACTTACAATTGCCCTTTGTTGCACTCACCACAATTTCAACTCTTGGAAATTGAAATTGATAAGAGAAATTGGATTTAGGAAACCCTAAGCCCTGTCACGAAAATGTGATGTTTAAAATCTGAAAAATTTGGCCTCCTTAAACCCTACTTTAAGCAAGTATTTATACTTGCTCCCTTTAGGGTTAGAAAATGCACAAAATTACAACTATGCGACTTTTAAGGTAGTCGGTCATAAATGACAATTACAATCAAAATGAAAGTGTCCCAAAAGAAATTTACAACATAAAATGGTCCAAATAACAATTACAAAATAAAACAAAATAGTCTTCATCATGCAAGCTCTTCCATAGGATTCGTCGGCCTAACTCATTGCTGGTTCAAGTTGGTCCATGGATAACCCATAAGTTGAGTCTGAGTGAGTTTGTCCATCGCCCTATAAAATATGATAAGCATGCCTATTGGAATATATAATACATGAATAAGATAAAAGAGGTTAGTAAATGAATAATTTTCGGGCCGATTTGCTCAAAATGAGCCCCCATCACTAAGATTCGAAATCCTTTGGTTCTTACCCTAATGATAGGTCTTGTCAAATTTTGATTCCTATCATCTCCTCGGGCCTTAAAAAGATTTGTCCTCAAATCTAGTAGATAAAATGCAATAGAGACTCTATTTTCTCCTAACAATCCATCTGGAGAAGTATCTCTGCAGAATCCCAATATCTAAAATACTACAGGGGGTGATTGTTTTCTCTCCTCCATTTCCAAGATGTATCTCATTTGCAACATAAATAATGACCCAGTATCCACTGAGGTATCCCTTATCTCAACTCATTCTACTGATATTGTTTCCTCCTTTTCTAACTCATCTGTATGTCGCTAATCCACATAGTCTTCTAATGGTTGGCCCAACTGCTCATTGCCCTCTGAAACCACTGAAGGTGAACATAATTGTCTTTGAACAGTCTGGCTCTCTAATGATGGATTCATCTGACTCTGACCCTCAGAATCCTCCAATGGTTTACTCAACTGCTCATGAGCCTCTAGTATCTCTAAAGGTGAACATAACTGACCCTGAACAGTTTGGTCCTCTGGTAGTCTGCTCATCTGACTATGATCATCAAGATCCTCTAAAGGTTGGCACATCTGTGTTTGACAAATTTTGTGCTCTAAAGGTTGGTTCAACTACTCATGGCCTATTGATGGCCTACTAATTTGTTACTGAACCCTTTGAACCTCTGAAGGTGACATCGAATTCAGAATAATTCATTTTCCCTCCTTTTGGAATACATAAGTATTCCTGAAGCCATCATGTAAGACCCTCCTATCATATAACCAAGGCCTGCCAAGCAATATATGGGATGTACACATAGGCAAAATATCACACTCAATCTCATCAAAGTATTTATCCCCTACACTGAATGGTACCCTAGCTCTTTGGGTCACATGCAAACTCCCCTGATCACTAAGCCAATGTAATGTATATGGTTTAGGATGTGGAATAATCATAAGTCTTAGTTTCGATACTAACGAGGTGGCTACTACATTTGTATAGCTACCACCATCAATTATAAGGACACATAAATTTCCATGTACCCTACAAGAAGAATGGAACAAGTTTTCCCTTTGTTCATCATCCTTAGTAGTAAATGTAGTGAATGTTTAGTGCAATACATTAGCATAATGAAACATTTCACTAGACATGATTGTGTCCAAACCCAACAACACAATAATTACCTTCACACTTCTAAGGTTCAAGTACACAATGAAGCTATAAGTTAACTACACTCAACTAATTTTAAGTAGATAGAATTAAATTCAACTACAAGTGTTTAAGTAACTAGTTCAATTACTTTCACACTTTAATGACTTGTTTGAATTTTAAATTCTACTACTCAAAACCTTCCTTTCTTGTTAAGGTTCCACACTATAATGAATCATAAATTGCTGCACCTTAACATAAGCACAAATGTACAACTCCACCATCACAGAACTCCCTTACTCATGGTTCCACCACCACTCACGCCACTAACAACAATTCTCTAATCAACACACACAAAACCACGCCAAAAATACATACACACCCTTCACTAACTTTACAAAAATACAATACCATACACATACACCTTCAATTCACGGTGCTCTTCTCCACTTCCACACAAGTTAACAACCCGTAACTTACTCTAAATACACATACAGTGTACTTACTTCTAGCAACAATAATAACACCTTAAATGTATCACTTCCTTACCTTAACACACACAACACTTCTTGTTGAAACCCCTTACACCAAAACTTCATAACAAAGGCATCAAGCAACAACTCAAATAATTCCACTAATTGCAACCTTCTCCATAAAAGGTAAGACAATTCAAATTCAAACGACAGTCCTCAATACTACTTAATAACTACTTCAAATTAATGGATGTGTTTGAATTCAAATTCTACCACTCACTTTCCTTTTTCTTACCTTGACTTCTCACCACCTAAATACACAATAGGCAGCAAACAAAATACTCACACAACACACCATTCACCGCCACATAAAAATCCCTTATGCTCAAGGTTCACAATGCTTCACGCCACTATCATAATGTTCTTGATAACACATATAATAAACAACACCAAATGTATACAACCTTTACTAAATTAACAAGGATATAACACCAAATACACTCTTCAAGCCACGACACACTTTCACTTCCACAAACTACAACCAAAACCGCAACTTCTATACAAGATAAGGCAGCAATTTAAATTTGAAAATCAAACCACTTCACTAATCGCAACCCTTCCACATTTGGTAAGAAGTAATTTTCAAATTCAAACAAACACACATTAACTCCTTCAATCTTAATGCTTGTTTTGAAAATCAAATAACTTCCATTCTTCCACACTACTCAAATCTGGAAACTGCAAATGCTCTCCCCAATTTCGAATTCAAACAATGTAAGAATCACAATTTTCTTCCTACACAATTGTATTTCCGAAATTGTATTCATAAGTGCACTATCTTTCCCCTTAATCAATCATGATCAACTCAAGGATTCCAAGAGTTTTCTAATCTCCAAATGTACAACCACTAATCAAAAAGAGAACAAAATTCAACAATCACAACAACAAGATGCAATTTCACGCTAACAAATTTTCAGATCAAGGTGCTTCACAATAAACCCTTAACTTCTAAATTAAATTGACAACCAAAACCTTCTCACAACCTCAAGCTCTGATACCAAATTATGATGTGCCTAAAACCAAGATTAAGCACATGCAAAACCAATTTGAAAGAAAAACAAACAATGTCAATCAAACTAGTCTCAATCACATGAAGAATGGCATCAATTTCCAATGAATGTAACCATTTCTTCAATTAGAATGTGTTCAATCTTAATTCCAAATATGATATTGCTCTAATACCAAAAGATGATGTGCTTAAAACCAAGCCCAAGCACATGCAATTGAATCAAAGAAACAAACCCCAACTCACAATTAAAACTAGTCCAATGGAATCAAGAAATTGCGTGAACCGTAATGGAATTTTGATGAAATCTGAAGGTCAAAAGATGCAATTAACCATCCACCTATGTAATCTTCACTAAATAAAAACAATTACAAGTGAAATCCACTTGAATTATATCAAGAAGAATAGATCAAAAATCGTGATTTCAACTTCTTCCCACAATTCCAATTCACGTCACAAATGAAGTTGATGATAACAAGTACTAAAACAATCAATCTTATAACAAGATAATTGATCACAAATGAAATAAAAATTTGACCAAGAACTTCCAAATCAATCCTAGATGTGACTCACTAGTGATGAAATGGAAACACAACAAAGAAGGAATTGATACTACTCACAATCGCCCTTTGTTGCACTCGCCACAATTTCAACTCTTGGAAATTGAAATTGATAAGAGAAATTGGATTTAGGAAACCCTAAGCCCTCTCATGAAAATGTGATGTTTAAAATCTGAAAAATTTGGCCTCCTCAAACCCTACTTTAAGCAAGTATTTATACTTGCTTCCTTTGGGGTTAGAAAATGCACAAAATTACAACTATGCCACTTTTAAGGTGGCCGGTCCTAAATGACAATTACAATCAAAATGAAAGTGTCCCAAAAGAAAATTACAACATAAAATGGTCTAAATAACAATTGCAAAATAAAAGAAAACAGTCTTCATCATGTATGCTCTTCCATAGGATTTGTCGGCCCAACTCATCGCCGGTTCAAGTCGGTCCATGGATAACCCACAAGCTGAGTCTAAGTGAGTTTGTCCGTTGCCCTATAAAATATGATAAGCGTACCTGTTGGAATATATAATACATGAATAAGATAAAAGAGGTTAGTAAATAAATAATTCCAAGGTCGATTTTGCTCAAAATGGGCCCTCATCGCCAAGATTCGAAATCCTTTGGTTCTTGCCCTAATGACGGGTCTTGTCGGATTTTGATTCCTATCAGCTACTACACCCTCAAAATTGAAAATATTGCCTAAGGATGCTCCAAATGTTTTTTTAGGCTTTTGTTGTATATCGGAATATCATCAAAATAAATAACAATAAATTTTCCTAGAAACTCCTTCATTACATGATTCATTAATCTCATAAATGTACTAGGAGCATTACTTAAATCAAATGGCATAACCATCCATTCGTATAGTCCATGGCGTGTTTTAAAAGAGGTTTTCCACTCGTCTCCTTCTCTCAATCGAATTTAATGATATCTGCTTTTAAGATCTACCTTAGAGAACACCTGTGCACCATACAATTCATCTAACATATCATTAAGTCTAGGAATTGGATACTTGTATTTGATGGTAATCTTGTTGATGGCTTGACTATCAATGCACATTCTCCAAGTACCATCCTTCTTAGGAACAAAAAGGGCTGGAACAGTACAAGGACTGAGACTGTCCCTAACAAAACCCCCATTCAACTAGCTCATCCACCTAATGTTTTAATTCTTTAGCCTCCTCGGGATTCATGCGATATACAAGTCGATCTAGCAAAACTAACCCAGGCAAGAAGTCGATGGCATGCTCTATACCTCTCAAAGGTGGTAAACCTTTTGGCAAATCATCAGTAAAAAGGTCACTGTACTCATCTAATACCTGAGATACTGCCGAGGGTAGATGTTGATGTCCCTCTATCCTTAGGGCATATCTCAACTGCAGTAAGGATACTGGGCCCACATCTAATATAGCCTCCTCCAACTCACTCTGTCCCATCAATAAGACCTTCTTCCTCTAGATTTATTGGCCTGTATTGGTCCCACTTTGATCTCTAATGGTCTACTAATTTGTTGCTAAACCTCTTGGGCCTCTGAAGGTGACATTGGGTTCAGGATGATACATTTACCCTCTTTCTAGAATACATATGTATTCCTAAAACCATCATGTAAGACCCTCTTATCATACAACCATGACCTGCCAAGCAATATATGGGATGCACACATAAGAAGAATATCACATTCAATCTCATCATAGTATTTATCCCCTATACTGAAAGGTACCCTAGCTCTTTGGGTCATATGTAGACTTCCCTGATCACTTAGCCAACATAATTTGTAGGGTTTAAGATGAAGGGTAGTTACAAGTTTCAATTTTGATACTAATGAGGCAACTAAAACATTAGTACAACTACCACCATCAACAATAATGACACACAAGTTACCTTGTACCTTACAAGAAGTATGAAATAAATTTTCCCTCTACTCATCATCATTAGTTGTAAAAGAAGTCAAAGCCCGACGCGGTGCATTAGTAGACAAAAACAAGTCACTTGACATGGTTGCTCACTACTTCAACAAACCAATAATACACTACATAACACAACCATGGCAACACACTCCTATACACCCATGGTGCAATTAAGCAGCCAATGCTGCACACACTTCCCTACACTTCAATTATAGCAACAATAAATTTGAAGTAATAATTAAACATTTCCAAGTAGTAAGTTATTGAATTCAACTAAGTAAGTGTTTAAGTATCAATACTTAATAACTTTTACACTTAAATGCTTGTTTTGAAATTCAAACTTTACTACTATATTTCCCTTTATAATCATGGTATAAACACAATCTTATACTCTACGTGCAGCACCTTCTTCTCAACACAACTCTACAACAATTTACAATTTTCTTCCCTATACACTCACATTGCCACACATACAGCACAAACAAGGCACAATTCACTTTCAAATCTTAACACCACTTCAAGTGCAACACTTCCTCACCTCAACACACACAACACCACATGTTGCAACCCCTTTAACTCAATACACACTTACACTGCCACACATACACAACACAATCACGACAACAATTAAAAAATATACCCTTAATGCAACCTTCTCCACAAATGGTAAGAATCAATTTCAAATTCAAATAGAATGCAATCAATATCACTTAATAACTTCTTCAAACTTAATGAAAGTGTTTGAATTTCAAATAATTTCCTATTCTCCCACACAATGCAAATTTGGAAATTGTAAATGGCACTCCCCAATTTCGAAATGATCATGCAAGAATTACACTTCTCTTCTTCCACAAATGAGGTACCCTTAATTCCGAAAATGACACAAGAAATGCACTTCCTACTTCCCTTCTCTTCACAGAAAGTTCAAAAAAAAAGAGACTACTACAAGATCTCCATTTCTACTTCAACAATCAATAAGTATAACACAACAAAATCGAAATTAAGTACTTCAATTCCACCTCAACAATTCAGATCAAGAAGTAAAATTCAAGAACCCTAATTTCAATTGAAAATCATGAAATTCCCTTTCTTAAAAGCTCATGCTCTGATACCAAAATATGATGTGCTCAAAATCCAAAGCTTATATACACAATTGCAATTGTAGAATCAATTAAACAAATCCACAAAATGGACTCACAAATGGAATGATGCCTAGTGTAATATAACCCAAACTACGTAAATCAATTTATAAGCAACACAAAGGATTCCAATACCAAATCAAGTCACATATAACATGCAACTCCAATCTTATAAAATTTAAGCAATATGAACCATAATTGCGTGAACAACAAATAATGGAAAACAACCTATTATCACTAGATATTACTCACTAGTAATAACAAGGAAGCAACTTAGAAGATCTTGATACTACTCACAAGATATTCCAAGCCTCACTCACCACAATTTACTAGAAATTGATAAGAGTGTGTGCATTAGCAAGAAGACTCCTTACTCTCATGGCAACAAGAAGTGTTTATTCAAAATGTCAAAAAGTCCCATATAAACCTTAGTTAGCAAGTATTTATACTTGCTCCAATTAGGGTAAAATGTTTAAAAAATTACACATATGCGACTAAGTGGCCGGTTCTACAACAAATTATAAGTCCCAAAAATGAACAAAAATGGCCAGTTCAATAATGACAAATACAAGTGCAAAAGATGGTCTTCAAATGGCCGGTTCCTCAAGTTAAGTGGACACATTGTGGATCGTTAGATGTGAGTCCAAGAATGTCCCCAATTTGATCTTTAGCATGTTTCTATTCACCATCCTATAGAACCAATAAATGTACTTGTTGGAATGCACAACAATTATGTGATACAAAAGTAGATACAAAATTAACATCCTTAGGGTTTAGTTGTTCATGGAGGATCTTCATAGTTTGATTTTGTAAACCTTTAGCTCGAGCTCTAGTGATTGGTCCTATGGGAATTTGATTCCTATCATCAAGTCACACATTTGAATCCCATCGAAGGCACTTTGTGCCATTTTCATTTTTTTTTCCTTAGATTACCACGTGTCAGCCTCTGATTGGCCGGACTCGATCACGTGCTCAACACATGATCGTCTTTAACCTCCAGCTGACGACCATAGGAAGGAGATAATGACGAATCTGGCTGTTCTAAGCTCGATTTTTAGCATAAATCCATCATTGTTTAACTAATAGATTGATAAATATCACATTAAAAACAAAGAATTAACATCAAACTTTAACGAAAAAAATCAAACTAAAAATGGAGCATATCCCCACTTAGACTCGGCGCAATTGATAAAGCCATTTTATACTCAACCTTTATAGTATGAATTGTGTTAATTTATTATTGATTTTATAGAAATCATAAGGAAATAGTACTTAATTTTATTATGGTAATAAATCAGGCTTAATGGAGTCAAGAGTGCTAATTCAAGTGATTTAGAGAAGTCATCTACAATCTGGATCAAAGACAAGGATTTACACCGCTGGAGGAAAGTACATGGGTGTGTATTTGAAGTACACGGTCGTGTACTTGGTTTGGAATCAACAGAAACATACACGGTTGAAGTATACGGCCGTGTATCTATCTTGAAGAACTAACAGAAGGAGGCACGGTTTGTGATCTACCCGTGGTGGAAGTCGTGCCATACTGATGGGAATCAAAATCCGACAAAACCTATCATTAGGACAAAAATTGATGGATTTCGAATCTTGGCGATGAGGGCCCATTTCGAGCTGATCAACCTTGGAGTTAATTATTATCTAACCTCTTTTATCTTATTCATGAATTGTATATTCCAACAGGTATGCTTATTTGGCTTCACAAGGCGATGGATAAACTCACTAAGACTCAGCTTGTGGGTTATCTATGGACCGACCTGAACCGGGGATGAGTTGAGCCGACGAATTCCATTATGAAGCTAGCTTGCTGAAGATTACTTTCTATATTTGTAATTTATGTTTGAACCATTTATTTTGTAAGCTTTTGGGACATTTTATTTGGTTGTAATTTTGCCTTTAGGACCGGCCACCTTATAGTGGCATAGTTGTGATTTTCTTGTCATTTTAACCCTAAAGGGTGCAAGTATAAATACTTGCAAATTAGGTTTTTTAGGGAGCTTTTGAACATTTGAGAAAAACACCCCCTTTGTGCCGTGAGAGAGAGTGCCTCTTTCAAGCATTTGCTCTTATCAATTTCCTTAGTGAAATTGTGGCGAGTTGGCTTGGATTTGTTGTGTGTTATATCAACAAATTACAAGTTGATCCTAATTCCAAACTAGTGAGTCATATCTGGTGAGGATTTAGTTATTTTTATGTACTTTTTGTTCTTATGAAATTAGGGTTCTAATTTCGAAATTTGAAGAACCTTTGAATTGAATTTGAATCCCCTTTCATTTTCTATCTAGCAATCGTTGTTATATCATATATTGTTCATCAATATTTCGGTTTCTTGAGGAATTTTGAGTCATTTCCTTTGTTTGTGGCGTGGTTGATTCATGACAATTCATTCCCTTTTTAGTTGATTGTGCTTGACCCCCCTTTAGGCACATCATATTTTGGTATCAGAGCTTAAGGTTTAAGAGGAGGGATTGTTTAATTTGTGATTTTGATCCTTATATTGATATCTTCCTATTGCCGTGAGTTGCATAAGGTTTAAGAGGAGAGATTATTGCAAGTGAAATTTCGGAAATTTGTTTGTGTTATCTACATCTTGCCGTGAATTACTTGTGGTTGTGAGAAGGGATTATATGATTTTGAATTTTGGAAATTTAGGGTTCATGTTCTTACATCATCAATTCCAAAATTGAGGAAAATTGAAATTGTTGTTGTAGTTGTATGAAGTGGAGTGAATTGTCTTGAGTAAGAGTTAAATTTGCTGCATGTTGGAGTGATTTTGAAGTACTTGTTGAAACTTCTATGTTGTGGACTTCACCGTGAAGGAGAGGAAGATAGTGCAATTTCGGAAGTGTAAATTGTGTAGGAAGGGAATTGTATTTGTTTTGCATTGTTGAATTCAGAATTGTGTAGGAAGTTAAGAGTGTTTGTATTGCATTGGGAATTCGGAATTGTGGAAGGATATGTGCAATTTCCAGATTTGATTAGTGTGTAAGAAAGGAAGTTATTTGATTTCAAAACAAGCATTAAGAGTGAAGGAGTTAATTGTGCTTGTTTGAATTTGAAAATTTGCATCTTACCAAATGTGGAGGAATTGCAATTAGTGAAGTGGTTTGATTTCAAATTTAATTTGCTGCCTTTGTTGTGTTAATTTCGGTTGGAAAATTGTGTTGAAGTGGATATAGTGCACCGTGAGTGTGTAAGAGTGTATATGGTGTTGTGTGTGCAAATTGGAAGTGGAAGTGTATAATTTCCAGATTTGAATTTGCGTGGAAGAAGAGGAAACAATTTGAATTGAAACACATCCATTTACTTCAAGTAGTTAAGAGTGGTATTGATTATATTTCATTTGAATTTGAAATTGATTCTTACCATTTGTGGCAAAGTTGCATTAGGGGTGTCACTTGTGAAATTGTTGCCGTGTATGTGGGAGTGTGTAGTTGTTGTTGCCGTTTCTTGTTGTTGTTGCCAATTAAAGGAGCATCTTAGTTAGTTTTTGTTAGTTGCTATCTTGGAAGTGAAGGGTTGCAACATATTCTTGTTGCGTAAATTTAGTGTGTTGTGTGTAAAGTGTATAAGTGGCGGAGTGAGTTGGTTTTGGCGTGAATTGTTTTGTGAAGCAAATGTGCTACAATTACTAGACATTACATTGGTACATCAAATAGATTGCATCCACAAAAATGTCTATTAATAGTGTGAATGGAGGAATGAGTGATGTAGCATATAGTCGAATTGGTGGAGGTCAGGGTTCTAATGTTGCAGGTGGGAGGACCTTAGATGAACAACTTCGGGACCTTAGAAAACTTGTTACTACATTAGCAACAAGGATTGATAGGATGACATTGCCACCACCACTAGTGGTACACCTTCAGGAGCCACCTAGAGTACAGGGAGATTATCATGCTCTTAGAGAAGATAGAGATGATAATTTTGGGCTTAAACCATTCCCAGAAATGGAATTTAGACCACCTAGAGGCTCAGAGTGTGCAGAGCTACAAATGCCTTCACTTGATGATAAGGGTTCCACAAATGAAAGATGTCAAACACCATTGTGCCAACCTTTAGAGGTTTTAGAGGATAATGATCAGTTGGGTCAAACATTAGAAAACCCTGGGGATCAACATCATATAGATGAGTCAGAAAAAGAGGAAACAAACTTGATGGAATGGGTTGAGACAGAGGAAACATCAGTAGATAATGAGTCCCTGTTTTTGTTACAGAAGAAATACATCCAAGAAATGGAGGAAAGAAAACAATCATCTACCATGGTATTTCAGATATTGGGATTCTGTAGAGATACTCCTTTAGATGGATTGCTTTTGGAAAATGGAGTCTCTGTTGCATTTGAGCTACAAGATTTGAGGTCAAATCTTTTTGAGGTCCAAGGAGATGATGGGAATCAAAATCCGACAAGACCTATCATTAGGACAAAAATTGATGGATTTCGAATCTTGGCGATGAGGGCCCATTTCGAGCTGATCAACCTTGGAGTTAATTATTATCTAACCTCTTTTATCTTATTCATGAATTGTATATTCCAACAGGTATGCTTATTTGGCTTCACAAGGCGATGGACAAACTCACTAAGACTCAGCTTGTGGGTTATCTATGGACCGACCTGAACCGGCGATGAGTTGAGCCGACGAATTCCATTATGAAGCTAGCTTGCTGAAGATTATTTTCTGTATTTGTAATTTATGTTTGAACCATTTATTTTGTAAGCTTTTGGGACATTTTATTTGGTTGTAATTTTGCCTTTAGGACCGGCCACCTTATAGTGGCATAGTTGTGATTTTCTTGTCATTTTAACCCTAAAGGGTGCAAGTATAAATACTTGCAAATTAGGTTTTTTAGGGAGCTTTTGAACATTTGAGAAAAACACCCCCTTTGTGCCGTGAGAGAGAGTGCCTCTTTCAAGCATTTGCTCTTATCAATTTCCTTAGTGAAATTGTGGCGAGTTGGCTTGGATTTGTTGTGTGTTATATCAACAAATTACAAGTTGATCCTAATTCCAAACTAGTGAGTCATATCTGGTGAGGATTTAGTTATTTTTATGTACTTTTTGTTCTTATGAAATTAGGGTTCTAATTTCGAAATTTGAAGAACCTTTGAATTGAATTTGAATCCCCTTTCATTTTCTATCTAGCAATCGTTGTTATATCATATATTGTTCATCAATATTTCGGTTTCTTGAGGAATTTTGAGTCATTTCCTTTGTTTGTGGCGTGGTTGATTCATGACAATTCATTCCCTTTTTAGTTGATTGTGCTTGACCCCCTTTAGGCACATCACATACACTGAACAAGGATGAGGAAATGTGGATTATTGACTAGAGGGAAGCACGGTTTGAAATCTGGCCGTGTTGGTGGGCATGCCAGGCGTACGTTATTCACTTCTCGAGATTTACTTGGAAAAGGAAAGATATATTCGTATCTTGCTAGCTGAAGATATTCTGCCATTCCCTTAACAGTATAAATAGAACCAACCCTGGAGGATGATTTTTGGGGGGAAAAGAGAAGAAACCAAATTTTTCATACTTTAACTTTTAGATTTTCGTTTTGAGGATGAACATGTGTAGCTAAGTAGATTTTCTAGCCAAAGGATCATTGAAGTTTAATTCTTCACGAATTGTGAGATCTAATTGATTTTTCTTTACTCTATTCTTTGTTTTTGGATATTTATATATCTTCTGAATGTTTTGTTAATGTTATCTTGGTTGATTGGCATGAATTAGAGCTCTTCTACTCAATTAGCAAGTTAATATATTGTCAACTAGTACGTCAGATCCGTAATTTTTTTATAGTTCTAGTTTCTATGACACAATAACATGTTTGATTATAAATTAGATAGTCAAATTCATGTTATGGAGATATATGATCTTGTTTAAATAGGTTATCTTATAATCTCTTGGCATGAATTGGTAATCTCTCTATTTTTTTTTAATGCTATTGATAGATTAAATCCTAAGAGCTTGTTTAGGGTTGTTTAATCAATAAGAGAAGTAATCAAAGAGCTTTTTTTGATTATCAAGAAAGTAAGGAGAAATAGGTTATTAGAGCTTGTTAATAACCATAACCAATTTATCTTAGATAAAGAATAGAAAATATTTGCATCAATGATCAATTCCATGAATTAAACTATAGTGATTCCTTTGGTTAGGCTTTTATCATTATTCAATTTTTATTATCTGATTTCAGTATTATTTTAATTAACAAACAAAACCCCCCATTCTTCTTTTCCTCTCTATTCTCTTTTGATAGAAATATATTTAACCAATCCCTGTGGATACGACCCTACTCACTGCTGTATACAAATTATATAATTATCTAGGAGTAGGTTTTTATTTTGTTGGATTCGACACCCATCAAAATTTGGCGCCGTTGCCGGGGATTGGTGTCAAATTTATTTCTATTCTTGCATGATTCGTTCTTCTCATACAAGTGAACTCACTTATAATCCAGAGATTGAGAAGACTTTTAAGAGACTGCGAAGATAAGCTACGCTGCGTCAAAAAGAAACCGTTTCATCTTCATCCCCTGGACTGAATTTGGCATTGGATTTGTCTAATTCATCCATTGATTCTGAAAAAGAAGAAGATATGGCAAATCCTGAAAGAACATTAAGAGAATTGGCCGCACCGGATGTGAATCAACAACCACTTTGCATTCAATATCCTGAATTGGCTGTTGAATTTGAGTTGAAATCTGGTTTGACACACCTGCTACCCACCTTTCATGGTCTTGAGAATGAAGATCCTCACAAACATTTGAAAGAGTTTCATATAGTGTGTTCTAGTATGAGGCCGCAAGAAATATCTGACGATCAAATCAAGTTACGTGCTTTTCCATTTTCTTTAAGTACTAGAGCTAAAGATTGGTTGTTTTATTTGCCTCTAGGTTCTATAACCACTTGGACAGATATGGTGAGGCTCTTCCTAGACAAATTTTTCCCTACGTCTAGAGCCGCTGGTATAAGAAGAGAGATTTGTGGTATCAAACAGAGGGACACCGAGACTCTGCATGAGTATTAGGAGAGGTTCAAGCAACTTTGTGCAAGCTGTCCACAACATGGGATATCTAAACAACTTCTCATTCAATACTTCTATGAAGGCCTGCTTCCGATGGAGAGGAAGATGATGGATGCTGCTAGTGAAGGCGCCATAGTGAATAAAACCCCTGGTCAAGCTAGGGAATTGATCTCCATTATGGCTACTAATTCGCAACAATTGGGTATAGGCATGATTCATCTTCAAGGAATGTAAATGAGGTAAGTGTTTCTAACCTTGAACATCAAATTTCTAACCTAACCTCCCTTGTACAGCAGATAGCTCTTGGAAATACACAGCAGGTGAAGACTTGTGGAATTTGTGCTGCTCCTAATCATCCTACCGACATGTGTCCCACATTGTAAGATGACAATCATGAGCATGCCAATGCTGTAGGAGGATTCCTAGGACAGCCATAAAGGAAATATGATCCTTACTCGAATACTTATAATCCTGGATGGAGGGATCATCCTAACTTCAGATATGGCAATAAACCACAAAATTTCCAACAATTCCAACCTAAGCCATCAAACCAAGTCCCACAAGCTCCTCCCACTTCAGGTATGTCTCTTGAGGAAATTGTTAAATCACTTGCTGTTAATACAAAACAATTTCAGGATGAGACAAAGCAGAGCATTCAAAACTTGGAGAACCAGGTAAGCCAACTTGCTTCTTCTATAAATAGGTTAGAAACTCAAGGTAAGTTACCTTCTCAAACTATCACAAATCCAAAGCAAAGCGCTAATGCAATTACATTGAGAAGTGGAACAGAATTGTAGGGATCAAATGAGAAAGGACACCGAACTAATCTTGAGGAAGAGACTGAGAAAGAGATTTCAACTCCGAGCCAGCAGAACAACCAGACCAGAGGATCCCTCGTTGAACCACCAAAGGTCATGAAAACAACACCCCCTTTCCCTTCTAGATTAGCAAAATTCAAGAATGAAGCTGAAGAAAAAGAGATTCTTGAAACTTTTTGCAAAGTTGAGGTAAATATTCCTTTGCTTGATGCAATTAAGCAAGTACCTCGTTATGCTAAATTTCTCAAAGAATTGTGCACTAACAAAAGAAAGTTGAAAGGTAATGAAAAGATTAGTGTTGGTGAGAATGTTTCAGCTATTCTTCAGAAGAAGCTTCCTCCTAAATGTAAGGATCCAGGTATGTTTACTATTCCTTGCAAAATAGGTAATCTTAGAATCGCTAAAGCTATGTGTGATCTAGGAGCTTCAATCAATGTCATGCCTTTGTCTGTTTATCAATGTTTGAATGTTGGTCCCTTGAAGGAAATGGGTGTTATTGTTCAACTTGCTAATAGGTCCAATGTTTATCCTGAGGGAGTTCTGGAAGATGTTTTAGTACAAGTTAATGGGTTGGTTTTCCCTGCAGATTTTTATGTGCTTGACATGGAGAATGATGATTCTCATAATTCATCAATGATATTATTAGGGAGACCATTTCTTAAGACATCCAGAACGAAAATTGATGTACATGACGGTAACCTCACTATGGAATTTGATGGTGAAGTGATTAAATTTAACATTTATGATGCTATGAAATAACCTAGTGATACCTCTCCTGTTTTTGTTGTGGATGTTATTGACCCATTAACACAGGCTACATTTGACTTGATAGATGATGATGAGTTGAAAATTGTACTTAATAGGAGTCTTACTATTAATGCATTAAAAACTCTTAAGGAGAAGCTTGTAATATCCTCTGATTTGCAGGACATAATTTGGGAGCTGGAATCGTTAAAACCTATTAGGTATAGTGTGTCCTACATTAATTTAGCCCCTTCTAACACAAGACTTCTTCCCTCTATTGTGCAGGCACCAAAGCTGGAATTAAAACCCTTACCCGATCATCTAAAGTACATTTTCTTAGGAGAAAATGAGACTCTTGCTATGATAGTCTCTAACAAACTAAGTTCTTTAGAAGAAGAAAAGTTGATTCGGGTGTTGAGAGAGTATAAAGAAGCCATTGAATGGCCCATAGTTGATATCAAAGGACTAAGCCCCTCTACATGCATGCACAAGATATTAATGGAAGATAATTGCAAACCTTCAAGGTAAGTTCAGCGTCGTTTGAACCCACTTATGATGGAAGTAGTTAAGAAAGAGATCTTGAAACTTCTTGATGCAAGTATGATCTATCCAATTTCCGATAGCAAATGGGTAAGTCCAATTCAAGTTGTTCCAAAGAAAACGGGCTTAACTGTGATTGAAAACTCTGATGGTGAGTTAATTCCTACTCGTGTTCAGAATGGATGAAGGGTTTGTGTTGATTATAGGAAGTTAAATGCGTCAACTAGAAAAGATCACTTCCCTCTTCCTTTTCTTGATTAGATGCTTGAACATTTGGCTAGCCATTCTCACTATTGTTGTCTTGATGGTTATTCAGGTTTTCATCAAATACCAGTGGCGCCGGAAGATCAAGAGAAGACTACTTTCACATGTCCATTCGGTACTTTTGCATATCGAATGATGCCTTTTGGGCTCTGCAATGCCCCAGCCACATTCCAAAGGTGTATGGTTAGTATATTTTCAGATTATGTGGAGAATATCATAGAGGTTTTCATGGATGACTTCACTATCTATGGTAACTCTTTTGATTCATGTTTGACTAACCTTACAAAAGTGCTTCAAAGATGTATAGATAAGAATCTTGTGTTGAACTATGAAAAATGTCACTTTATGGTTGAATAGAGTCTCATTCTAGGTCATATCGTATCTTCTAGGGGGCTTGAAGTCGATAAAGCTAAAGTAGAATTGATTAAATCTCTACCTTACCCTGTAAGTGTATGGGAAATTCACTCTTTTCTTGGGAGTGCAGGATTCTATCGACGCTTCATCAAGGATTTTTCCAAGATTACTCAACCCCTATGTAGATTGCTGCAAAAAGAAGTGACATTTGAGTTTGATGAAGCCTGCAAGCATGCTTTTGACACATTGAGGGATAAGTTAACTTCTGCTCCAATCATCCAACCACCTGACTGGAACCTTCCCTTTGAAATTATGTGTGATGCGAGCAATTATGCAGTTGGAGCTATTCTTGGCCAAAGAGTTGGAACAGCTTCTCATGTCATTTATTACGCTTCCAGAACATTGGATAGTGCTCAATGCAACTATTCCACAACAGAAAAAGAACTCTTAGCTGTTGTTTTTGCATTAGAAAAATTCAAATCATATTTACTAAGTACTAAGGTAATTGTTTACTCTGATCATGCAGCTCTCAAGTACCTGCTCGCGAAGAAGGAGGCGAAACTAAGACTTATTCGATGGATACTCTTATTACAAGAGTTTGATCTGGAAATACGTGATAGGAAAGACTCTGAAAACTTAGTTGCCGACCACCTCAGTAGAATACTTATCAGTGAAGGGTCAATACCACTACAAGATGATTTTCCAGATGAGCATCTCTTTTCTATTCAAAAGACAATTCCTTGGTATGCTGATATTGTCAACTATTTAGTTACTAAGACACTACCAAGTGATTTGTCTAGGGCTCAAAAAGATAAAATTAAAAGTGATGCTAAGTACTATCTTGCAATTTTTTCACTCATATGCATGTGGTGGACATTTTGGACCTAAGAGGACAGCTCAAAAAGTGTTAGGGTGTGGTTTATTTTGGCCTACATTGTTTCGTGATTCTTTTATGTTTTGTAAATCTTGTGAATGATGTCAAAAAATTGGCAACTTAGGGCGTAGAGATCAAATGCCACTTACCCCTATTCTTGTTTGTGAAATATTTGATATATGGGGTATTGACTTTATGGGTCCTTTTCCTCTTTCTTTCGGTAATGTTTACATCCTTCTTGCTGTGGATTATGTCTCAAAGTGGGTGGAAGCCAAAGCGACCCAAACTAATGATGCCAAAGTTGTTGTGGATTTTGTTAAATCTCATATTTTTGCTAGGTTTGGGACACCAAAGGCTCTTATCAGTGATCGTGGCACACACTTTTGTAATAGAGTAGTGAAAACTCTACTTAAAAAGTATAAGGTCACTCATTGTACTTCCACCGCATACCACCCTCAAACCAATGGATTGGCAGAAGTCTCAAATTGAGAAATCAAGTCTATTCTGGAAAAAACCGTCAATCCAAGCAGGAAGGATTGGAGCACAAGACTTGAAGATGCATTATGGGCCTACCGGACAACTTACAAGACCTCTATAGGTATGCCTCCTTACCGTTTGATATTTGGCAAACCGTGTCATCTCCCTGAGGAGTTGGAACATAGGGCGTACTAGGCTGTAAAATAATGTAACATGCAAATGGATGAGGTTGGTGAGCACAGAAAACTTCAATTACAAGAACTTGAGGAAATTCAAAGAGAAGCTTATGAGAGTACTAAAATCTACAAGGAAAAAACAAAGGATTTTCATGATCAAATGATTTTCCGAAAGAATTTTTCTGTAGGTCAAAAAGTATTACTTTATCATTCTCGATTGAAGTTGTTTTCTAGAAAACTACGATCACGGTGGGTTGGTCCTTTTGTTATCACTAACATATTTTCACATGGTGCAGTTAAGATCGCAAGTCTTGAAACTGGTAAGAACTTCAAAGTCAATGGTCATCGCTTGAAACCTTTTTATGAAGGATTTCAAGTATGTAATATTGAAGAAACCAGTTTAACTTACCCTGAGTATTGTGATTAATTACAGGAACGTCTAGCCAAAGACGTTAAAGAAAGGCACTTCATGGGAGGCAACCCATGTCAATTTATATATATATATATATATATATATATATAAATAAATAAATATCAATTTATTTTATTTTAGTTTTGTTTTGATTTTTTTTCTTTTGATTAGCTGCAGAAAGAGTACATATCATCAGATGACACTCTCTAAGTGCTCAAGGGGAGAACTCCAATCACTTTACACTTTATACCAGGGAAGTACCAGTATTCCTTTTCTCTTATTCTCTAATGTTCCTTATACTTTTAATTCCTCTTTAATTGTGTTGAATTAGGAACAGTGCAGACATTGTTCAAACTAAGTATGGGGGAGAGGATAATAAAATATAGAGAATAGAGTATTGACTCATACTTTGAATGTTTGTCCTTAAGCAATTTTAAACCAAATTTTTCAAAATTTTCATGAAATCTGGAGATTGTACTAAATGTTGTAATAAGTATCTACAAAATGTGAAATTGACTTGTTCAAGTGTTTTACTCACCTACTGCTGTGATTAGAATACTTAGTTAAAATTAAGTAGTGAAATCTTTAAGAAACAAATTTACCTTGTATTTAGCTTTAGAATTGGAAGTCTAAGAGTAAGTCTAGTTCTTAAGTGAAAAATAAACAAGTTTACTTCTAGGTTATATTAGTTACTGTATACTCTTTGAAGTTGTTTTTAAAACAATGATAACACTTAGTGAAAGATGTTGAAGAAACTTTTTCCTTAGTAACCTTTTAAAAAAAAATGTAGAAAAAGAATCAAGCATAGCCATTACTCTAATGATTCAAATAATTGAGTTAAGAGTATTCGAACTTGAATGTTAGAGTGAGGAAGAGTCCATAGGGGTATCTTAAAACCCGGTCACTTGAGTGACGAGCTTGGGATGTTGCCGACTCAATGAACTTACTATAACGATAAGCTCAGAAAAGGCGAAAGCTCATGAAAAAGAAGCAGGCAAAAACCCGTCAAAATAGATGCTTGATTAAATCAAAAGAATATGAATGTAAAAAATCATTGGATGAAGTAAGACTTATAATAAAAGGGAGAAAATCTAGGGAAAGAGTAGATACCATATGCTTTTACTTTGAGTTGCAAAGATTATATACTTGCTAATATTTAATGAAGTTTAATTGGGTGTTTTTCCTTATTGGATTAAGTATTTACTTTTGGAATAAAAGTTCTTTTGCTAAACATGAGGATTAAAGTTTGTTTTGTTTAGATTAGCTATTAAATTTTGTCTATGGTAATTTAATCACAGGAAACCAGTTTGGTTGGAGCAGTAGACATTAAAATTACAAGTCATGAATTATAAAAGAGTAGATGCTTGAAATGATGAAAAGAAATTTCGTATAATCTATGATAGATTTCTCAATTGATTTGATTCAATTGCTTGAGGACAAGTAAGAGTTTAAGTGTGGGGGAATTTGATAGAGCCATTTTATACTCAATCTTTATAGTATGAATTGTGTTAATTTATTATTGATTTTATATAAATCATAAGGAAATAGTACTTAATTTTATTATGGTAATAAATCAAGCTTAATGGAGTCAAGAGTGCTAATTTAAGTGATTTAGAGAAGTCATCTACAATCTGGATCAAAGACAAGGATTTACACCGACGGAGGAAAGTACATGGGTGTGTATTTGAAGTACATGGCCGTGTACTTGGTTTGGAATCAACAGAAACATACACGGTTGAAGTACACGGCCGTGTATCTGTCTTGAAGAACCAATAGAAGGAGGCACGGTTTGTGATCTAGCCGTGGTGGAAGCCGTGCCATACACTGAATAAGGATGAGGAAATGTGGATTATTGACCAAAGGGACGCACGGTTCGAAATCTAGCCGTGTTGGTGGGCGTGCCAGGCATACGTTATTCACTTCTCGAGATTTACTTGGAAAAGGAAAGATATATTCGTATCTTGCTAGCTGAAGATCCTCTGCCATTCCCTTAACAGTATAAATAGAACCAACCTTGGAGGATGATTTTTAGGGGGAAAAGAGAAGAAACCGAATTTTTCATACTTTCACTTTTGGATTTTTGTTTTGAGGATGAACATGTGTAGCTAAGTAGATTTTCTAGCCAAAGGATCATTGAAGTTTAATTCTTCACGAATTGTGAGATCTAATTGATTTATCTTTACTCTATTCTTTGTTTTTGGATATTTATATATCTTCTGAATGTTTTGTTAATGTTATCTTGGTTGATTGGCATGAATTAGAGCTCTTATACTCAATTAGCAAGTTAATATATTGTCAACTAGTACGTTAGATCCGTAATTGTTTGATAGTTCTAGTTTCTGTGACACAATAACATGTTTCATTATAAATTAGATAGTCAAATTCATGTTATGGAGATATATGATCTTATTTAAATAGGTTATCTTATAATCTACTGGCATGAATTGGTAATCTCTCTAGTTTTTTTTTAATGCTATTGATAGATTAAATCCTAAGAGCTTGTTTAGGGTTGTTTAATCAATAAGAGAAGTAATCAAAGAGCTTGTTTTGATTATCAAGAAAGTAAGGAGAGATAGGTTATTAGAGCTTGTTAATAACCATAACCAATTTATCTTAGATAAAGAATAGAAAATATTTGCATCAATGATCAATTCCATGAATTAAACTATAGTGATTCCTTTGGTTAGGCTTTTATCATTATTCAATTTTTATTATCTGATTTCAGTATTATTTTAATTAACAAACAAAACCCCCCATTCTTCTTTTCCTCTCTATTCTCTTTTGATAGAAATATATTTAACCAATCCCTATGGATACGACCCTACTCACTGCTGTATACAAATTATATAATTATCTAGGAGTAGGTTTTTATTTTGTTGGATTCGACACCCATCAGCAATCCAAGGTCCCCGAGCTCATCCATGGACTCCTATAAATAGACTAAGGTGCCACAACTTCAAATGGCTGGAAAAAATCACAAAAAATATCCTCATACATTTCGACCAAGAACTTTCTCTCTCTAGGATGCTGACTGCCATCTTCTCTCTAGGATAGTTCCACTTACACACAACCTTAAACCACCATTTAGGCGTTAGAAGACTCCTTTGGTCACATAGAAGAGAAAAAACCCTATCTTTTGATCCAATTTTTCTTTGACTAATAAGATTAGAAAACCAACACAACCACCACTCTTGGCCACCATAAAAACACCACCCTAGGCTAGCTTTTAGGCAAAAATAACACTACCAATCAATTTCTCACCCCCCAAAACCTAGGAAAGCACCCATTAATCACCCTTAACGACTGCTGGATCACCGTTGACGAGAAGCTTCGACACCATAACCCGCGACCCGAGATCCGACCCACATCTATCTAGAAATCCGATTGGTTTTTCTTTCTTTCTTTCTTTCTTTATTTATTATTTTAGTTCATTTTTTTAGATTATCTTTAAAATAATAAGAATAATTAAAATAAATAATAAAAAAAAATAGAGTACCCATCGAGTTATTGTGGTGTATAACATCGCTTAATGGAAAAAAAAAATAATAATAAAGAAAATGAAAATATTTAGTGTTAAATCTCTACTAAAATAAAATTAAATAAAAATCTTTAGCAAATTAAATAAAAATCTAAAAAAATAAAAAAAATGAAAATAAAAATCTTTAGTACAAGTTAGGATTTTAGAAATAAAAATATAAAAATGAAAAATATAGAAAAATTAAATGAAATAAGTAAAAATCTTAGTATATACAAAATTTTAAGGAGCAAGTGAAAATGATAAAAATCTAAAATAAAAACATAGATAATATATAAAGTTTTCTTTTAGTTTAATGTTTTTAGTTAAATGAATAAAATAAGAATAAAGGATCAAGTAAGATTTTTTTTTTAATTAAGATTTAGAATTTTAGGGTTTTATCACTTAGAGCTTTTTCTTAAATAAAAATTTAATATGAGTTTTTTCACAAACTTAGGTTAATTTAGACTTTTAAAAAAAATCATCTAATAATCTAGGCCATTTAGGTATTTTCTTAATAAAAATGAATATAATCAAATTACGTAAACCCGGTGCTTTTTATTAAATAAAATAACCAATAAATTAAATTTTTTATAAAAGAAGAGCAAACTATGAATGGTTTGATCCTAGTTAGCAGATACATAGGCACCTTCGAGGGAACCATAATAAAATAAAAACTTTAGGTTAGGAAAAATAACCATAATGGAATAAAACTTTAGGTTAGGAAAAATAATCATAATAAAGCAAAAACTCTATTTTTAGAAAAATTAAATAAAAATAATAAATAAATAAATAAAATAAAAACTTATGAAAAATCAAATGAATAAAAGCTTTATGTTATTAACAATAAAAGCCTTAGAAAAATTAGTATAATAAACTCTAGACTTTAGGTTTCCTTTTAACATAAATTCAAAATCTTATCAAAATATGAAAACATAAAAGGATAATAATAATGAATAGCATATTATAATAGTAAATAAATAAAAAATGAAAAGTAAAAATATAAAGGTCTTTTAGTGAATATTTTTGAAACTTCTATACGATAACCGTTTAGGTTTTAATAGGTTAGCTCCCGAATGCAATACCTTTGGTTTATATTTTTTAAAAATACATCTTAGGAAAATTCACAGACTAGTAGCAAGTTAAGGTTAATCCACCCAATTAACTTTAACTTTATTTTCCAACTTAGGTTGGTAGTGACTACTTTAAAAAAAAAAATCAATTTTCCTTAATTTACTCGAGTAATCTATGTTAAATGGGTAAGATTTAGTATAAATTAAAACAAAGGAAAATGATCAAAAACATGTCTCCACAATTTCGATTTACTATCTGAACAATTTCACCTTTGCTTTCGTCTTGACTTTAATATCAAAAGTCTCTCCCTTAGTTGTCTTTTGCTGAGAAATATTAGCAAACATGTTCTTTCAAATCCTATGGACTATCCTCTTGATCTTAGGATCTCTAGATCAAGAATATTTCTAGGGAGACTCTTTGCCATGCACCTGCAAGAGCAAACAATCAAAGACTAGAATTATTCAAAAATAGGGGAAGAGAAGAAGATAAGAAAAATCACCAAAGTAGTAGATACTAAGGTTTTCTTAATATTGCTTTTCTAGATCCCTGGCAACAGCACAAAAAACTTGATACACGCTTACCGATCAAATCAAATTCTAAATTTATAAAATTAATCATTTACAATTTGAGTTAAGTAAGTGTACCTATCTAATGCAGCGTAGATTTTAGGGTACCGTCCATAGGGATTTTGAAAACCAGTATTAGTATTACCGTTTTCTACTATTTAGCCTAAATCTTGAAGTGAGATTTATGATTCAAATACTAAACAACTAATTTAGCAATCTTAAGATTAATAATGTATGCTTTCAAAAGATGAGTTCAATCACAAGACATACCTCTCAACTTGATCCACCCTAAACCTTAACATTCTTATGATAATGGATTGATTAATGAATTATTTATGCTTTGCACTGTGAGATCTCATCAACTAAATCCATTTCTCCATTGAGTCAATTAATTCCTAACCATACATGAGATAATGGAGACCTCTCCCTCACTAACATCATATAAGGTTGCATGAATGTTTATGATCCTTATAATAAGAATTGAATTCTTGTAGTAGAAAATTAGAGTTTCCCTATTTCTAGGTGAAACAAGTAATTTCTCTATACATGAAGATCAATCTTATTAGATGAAATCTCTTTCTATCTAATAAGAATCAAACATACAATTAATTTGTGCACAAATCAATCACAAGAATGGATACAAAGGCATGAACTTTTCATTAATAAAAAAGCAATTCGATTCACATGGTTTAGGGTTTCATAAAGTGCAAGTCCATGGAGTTTATCATATACACATAAGATCTAGAGATGATTAAGGAAATCATGATGTTGAGATAAAACCCTTATAGACGATGTCATGTGATCTCTAATGGTGTACAAGTAATATCTCCCTTGAAGTTCTTCATGTTTTATCTCCTAAGGTTTAGAAAAAATGATCTAAAAACTCCTAAAATATGAAATCAAGGCACTATTTATAGTTTTCTAGTGATCATAGGTTAGCATAGCTCACTACATGGTCGTGCTCGAGGTGGGGTTGAAAATAGAGCCTTTGTTTTTGCCTCTAATGATTGTTGTAGTCATCCCTACCATTCAACATGGCTATGTTGAAGGCGAGGCTGAAAAAAGGAAATTTGTTCCTTTTACAAAATTAATCAAAATTTTTTAATTTGCCTTGATTTCTCTTTGATCATCATGAAATCTTTCAAGTGAGTTCTTTAAACCCTGAAATAATTTTTTTTCACAAAAATAAGTATCATTTTCTTCATCAAATCACTAGAATACATAACAAATATGTCCAAATAAGTACAAATAATAAGATTCTTTTGACACTCATTACTAATTGACCCCCTTAACCTGTTAAAAACCCTATAAGTTATTACCCCATAAGCTTTAGAACAAGCTTTGAGATTTTTTTTTAAAAACCTTATATAGTTTCAAGTAAGGTTTTGGGACAAATCTCGAGCCTATTGGAAAATCCAAACTTAGTTAAATATATAACAACAATATTATATTAAATATATGTTCTTTTAATAAACAATTAAACATAGCTATATGTTAGAATAACATTAGAATAAAAGTAGTAGCCTTAAAAAAATAAAAAGAATATTATTTCCTATTTTTCTTTCTTTTTTTTAACCTAAGAAAGTGGATGTTAATTTTTTTTTTTTAAAAGAAAGAAATTAATGGACAGGGGGTTAGGATTCGAGTTCCTTGTCAAGCTTATTGGGCAAGTTTTGGGTTTTTGATGGAAAACCTTATAGATTTTAAGATGGGTTTTAAGCAACTCTATAAGGTAATGGGATAAGTACTAGGTTTACTAAATCCATCCCAATTGCATCCCTAGTTAGGTTGATTAGGAGGGACATCAGCTAAAGCTTTTTAGAGTGTTACTTAATGGAGAGTGCTCAACACAAGCCTATAGGCTATGTAGCAACTATGCTATGTGGCTTCGACTTAGGGTCTATAAGTACTTAAAGTAAGGTCTACTAGAATTTGAGGGGATTATGATTTCTAGTTGGCCAGGCAATGGTAAGGGGCTATGTTTGTTTGTGGTTAGGATATTAAAGGAAGAGTTGCATTTGCTTATGGTTAAGGTAATGAAGGTAGGGTCGTGTTCATCTATTGCTAAGACGGTAGCTAAGATCCATGTACACCCATGGTTAAGGCAATAGAATTCCTTTGTTTATACTTGTTGCTTGGCTGCAAAAAGTGCTCATCACTTAAGGTAACAAAGGTAGGTCCATGTTCACCCCTAGCTAAGGTATAGAAAGTTCCCCATGTTCATTCATCACTTGGCTACAAAGAGTGCTCATCACTAAAGTGATGAGGATGAGGTTGTGTTTACCTATGGCTAGGGTAGCAATAATGCTTCTATGTATGCTTGTATCTATAGTGACAGAAGTGTCCTGTGTGCACCTGTTACTTGGCAAATAGATAGTGCTTGTGATGAGGGATATGGTAATAGGCTACATTCACTTACGCTTAGGGTGATAGCAATGTATCCATGTACCTATGGTTAAGGAGATAGAAGTTGCCCATATGCATTTGTTGCTTGGCAATAAATAGTGTGTGCTACAAAGGCAATAAGTAGCAAGCCATGTTCTCCCAAGGTTAGGGTGTTAGCAATGCAGAAGAAATGGGAAATTTTCATTT